>JASDQU010439196.1:186250-198170 GCA_032191745.1 Picea mariana
TCTGGCGTTGGATATACAAAGCAATTGAGAGCTTTGGCTAATTTATAGTGAATGAAATTATGAGTACTGCTAGAATCAATTAGGACTATTACCTTTTTCTTTTTGATGTATCCTTTGATATTGAGGGTTTGAGGAGTGCTAATTCCAACCAATGCATTACATGATATCGTGGGAGTCAACTATTCAGACGAAATTTCTTCTACGTTCTCATATTCAGATGGTTCTTGTTCTTGTTCTTCTTCCTCTTCAAAATCTATGTAGAATAATTTATTCTTACCACATTTATGTCCCTTATTGTACTTGTTGTCACAATTAAATCATAAACCTTTTTCTTTTATTTCCTCCAATTGTTGAGGTGTCAACCTTGTAGGTTGAGGTGTTTTAGAAGAAGGAGTATTATTCTTTGTATATATGCTAGGATTGGTCCTTCTAGTAGCCATAGCCATATTTTTACTTTCAACATTTCTTGCCACCTTAAATGCATTCTCCAATGATTTGGGTCCCCAAAGGTGAACCTCATGTTGAATGTTATCCTTTAAAGTTCCTATGAATACATCAATCAAGTGCTCATCAGGAATATCTGTTACCTTTATATTCAATCTTTGGAAGTTCTCAATGTGCTCAGTAACTGAACCCTTTTTCTTGAGATTTATCATTTGGCTAAAGAAGGTATTGCTCCTTGTATCCTCATAGTGTGCTATCATTTATTCCATGAAAAATGTCCAAGTGATGAGTGATTTGTGAGAACAAATCCATTGATACCATACAAATTTATTGGGTTCTAAATATAAAGAAGCAAATCGTACCTTTTGTGTATGGGGCACATTATGTAGATCAAAGAATTTCTCCATCTGAAGTATCCATGTGATTGGGTCCTTGCCATCAATATTCCTCATATCGATCTTAGGAACGTGGTTGGTATTAAACCCAAAGTTGGAGTTTCTCCATTCTTGATTCACCTTCCATGTGTCCTCATCATGAATTTCATGGGATGATACATTTTCACTTTCAGGTGTCCTCTCTATTAGGAATTTTTTCAATCCTTCTATGATATCCCCTTTTAAACCATCCATCTTAGTATCCAACTTAGCTTCCATTGAATCCATCATATCTTGTAGTTCATCTTTGGTGACTGTCTTCTTTTGTAAATTATTTATGTCCCTACACATTTCTTCACCTTCATCAAGAGTCCAAGTAGGATTGTCTGGAGGCTTATTTGGTGTAGAAGTTCCCTTTTTTTGTGGCACGTTGGCCAAGTATCACTTTAAACCTTGATTTTGAGGTGGTTCTACTAGACAATATTCCTTTTATTGTATTTCCAAAGTTTCGTCCCTTCTGAGTATGAACTTTTATTTTTGTAGGTCTTTGATATTTCTTCTCTTCAATGCCATAGGTCTGATAAAAATTGGATGTGCCAAGTGGAATTTATGGTAATTTCCCTGCAGCTTGTTGATTTTTGGCCTTTCTAGGAGATCTCACTTGTATAGTGTGCCCCACAAAAAATAATTGATATTAAATTCTGAAACTCATACTAGAAGTACTACGGTCTGTCCCCTATCCAATGCAACTGGTCTCACTCAATTTTGATACACTAGGAATAATTTATGATTGTTTTACCCAGAAAACCTACTTGATACTTGATTCATCTACTAAATATCCTCCAAGCCGTTTCTTCTGAATCGTTCTAAAAAAAAAGTTATAGCGAAAATGCCATGGTGTCTCAGATGTAGCAACGAAACCCCAAGACCTTGAGCTCTGATACCATATGTTAAGAACCAAACATCAGTATAGCACATAAAAACCGCAGAATAAGTACTCAATGCCTTCAAAAAGAGAGAATTTCAGATAATAAGCCTCTTCGAGGGGGGAACCTCCTTTTACCCAACATAAATGGTCAAGTAAAAGATGATTCCAAATGAAAATGTCTCATTGGTATATATAGGAGACTAGGAGGTATAATTACAACTAATGGAATAAAGCTGACATAAATAAAATAACATTACTAATGTAATATGCCCCAATTAAGGGGTAATGAGCCAATATTAGGGCTTAACAACATCCTTCAATTTGGTACCCCATAGTAAGGACTACTTGTGGCTACAATAAAATGGAGCTTTCTTCATCCAATTTAGGGAGACTAGTTCAAACCTAGCACTTGGTTCCAACTACTTTATTTAAGCAAGAAAGATGAAAAAATTGATGGAGCTTAGACTGTCTGGGAAGGGATAAATTGTAATCCATGAGCCCTATGTGATTGAGGATTTTATAAGGGCCATAAACCTTTGGAGAAATTTTCTAGTAGTGATATGCTTTCAGGAAAGTTTACTTATACAGTTGTAGTTGAATAAATATTTGATCCCCTTCAAACAAAATGCATTCAGAATGACATTGATCCACTTGTTGCTTCATTCAATTCTATTCCATTACCTAATTCTCTTTGAGAGTGTAGAATGAAACTTCGGACTGTAAGGGTTCTCTCCACCTCCTATATCTTGGAGACACCAGGAAGGTAAGATAATAAGAAGGGTCAATTTTGACCAGAGATTGCCTCATAGGGAGTCATGCGAGCAACACCATGGTATGATCTATTGTACCAACATTAATATACCACTATGTTGCAATAGAGCCATCTTATTTGAAATAATATGCAATGGTTTTGTTGAGATACCAATTACAAATCTTGGGTTTGATTTTTGGTTACTTCTTCATAAAGTGTCAATGATTTTTTCATATACCATTAGTATTGTTGGACTCAAGTGAAGTGATAGGGAAATATAGTCATCTTTTAGTCGAGTGAAGTGGATCGACAATTGAAATCAATACACAAAGATCATGTGGTAGTCCTTAAAACTTGGAAGGTATTTAGGCTGAGGTATGTTTGTAGGTTGCAGTGGAGTTGATTAAGGAGAAGCATAGCTCCCATTTTTATTATGGCCACTTAGAGGTCTCATGCCCATAGAAGTTAAGAATTGTCATCAGTGCCACAATCTAGGCTCAACTGAGACAGTTTGCAACATGGTTGGTGTTTCAATTCTTGTACTTGATGTTCAAGTGGAATTGTTGCAGGTACATGGACCACTTTTGATGGTGATCATTATCTAACTTTCCTTGTTTTTGCACGAATTGCAGAGGCCTATGATCAGTCTGGATGATCATTTCCTTTCCCAAAATGTAATGCTTCCACTGTCGACATGCCTGGACCATGGAAAACATCTCTTTGTCATAGATTTGTTATCTACGAACACCATCAAATAGTTTTTCACTGTGATAGGCCACAATATGCCCATGATGAGTGAGTAATACATTGATATCATAATCTGAAGGATTTGTCTCAATCTTGAATGGTTGTTGCAGGTTTGGAATAATAAGGACTAGTGCTGAGTAGAGAAGATATTCAAATCCTTGAATTCTTTTTGCTGTTATGCAACCCAAACAAAATTGGCCTTGGCTCCACCCTTGGTCAACTCTCTTAGGTCCCAACCAATATGAGATAACCCCAACACAAACTTGCAATAGAAGTTGGTGAGGCTCAAGAAGATAAAAAGATCGGTCAATGTCTTCAAGGTTGACCAATCATGAATGAATTAGATATTGGATGGATACACATCCACACACTACTCATCCATGATGTGTCAAAAATATTGAATTATCTGCAATATGAAGGGACACTTCTCCAAATTGGTGTATAACTTTTGTTTTCATAAAGTGCCCAAGAGCTGCTAAATGTGCTTCAAATGTTCCTCTCAGGTTTTCCTAAAGAAGAGGATTTCATCCATATATACGACCACAAAGTATTTCATGAATTGATGCAATATATCATCTGTCATCCACATGAATGTGGTTGGGGAATTAGTTAAGCCAAAAATCATGACCAACCACTCGAAGAGACCTTATTTAGACCTGAAGGTTTTCTTCTAGCATACCTCATTTTGCTTGATCGACACCTAGTGGTAGACTAACCTCAGATGAATCTTACTAAAACATTTGATTCCCTTGAGCTAATCTAGAATATCATGAATCTAGGGGTTTGGGTATCGATTCTTGACTGTGATCTTCTTCAAGGATATCTAATCAATACAAAGTTTCAATGTCTAGTCCTTATTTCATACTAGAATATTTAAGCTCATGTAAGTGAGGATATTGGTCTAATAAGGCCCTTAATCTTTTTTATTTGGTGTTTTATTTCTTCATTCTCTCAAATATAGCGCCTATATACATGGTAATTAGGCATATTAGCATCATGTGTCAAATAAATTAGGTACCTTAGCTCACACAGCAAAATATACCTAATAGGTGAGGCACATATGTCCTTGTGTTCCTATACTATCTTGTCCACCTCCTTTTTCTATGTAGAGAGACCTCATGTAGAGGTTTTGGTAGTTGCAGTGATGTTTTGTTCACCTTTCGATTGGACCATAAAGAGGATAAATATCCCAGTCTGAGACATCACCTTTTTTCACTGTTTCACATAGATCGAAGAGTCTGTAGTAGTTGGGATGGCCTCTGGTACCTTGTAGAGTTTACCTCCCAAAGTAATAATGACACTACAGGGCCTATATTCATAAGGAAAATTATTCTTCAACATATATGGTTTTCCTAAAATAACATCCAAAAATTTGAGGGGCTTGATGTCGTAGTGAAAACAACAATGTTGGATGATGTGAATGTCTCATCCCTAGATCATACGACTATGGTGTATGGTTGAGGGTGCAACTTCATTGTTAGGTTAAACCTCTTGATGACCTCTATTGATATTAGGTTCTTTTGAATAACGTTGTCAACAATGAAATGGAGTGGGGTCCCCTTCACCCACATCTGTGAGTGGAATAGGCATTCCCCTTCTTCAGGCTCGTCTAGTTCCACTAGCTGGAACTTTGTGGTAGCAATCGTGACACTTGATTCCATGTCAATGATTTATTTTCCATTATCTAGTTCTAAATCAAAGTCTAAGCCAACATTTGACTCTTAGGCTTTCAATGCAACCAAAAATTATTGTTTGGAGTGACATTTATCAATGTTGTTCCAAGGGATTTTTTGGAACTCACATGAATTTTCATTTTTCTTCTTCGACTTCTCGTTACCTTTCTTTGCTTGTGGACTAGGACGGTCGTCCTGGGGTAGGCCATCATTTCTCTTTATTTTTTTCTGGGAGTTAGTGCCACCTTACTGTGATTCTACTACGATGGGTTTGCATAAATGAAATTCCACTTTTTCTTTTTCTTGAACCTTTTCTTGATCTTGACATCATATCAATAAGTGGCTCCTTGTATGGAGATGACCAGGAGCTCCATATATGTTTGGATTTACCTATGTAGGCTACTACAATACTTTATAACTAGGTGTTGATTGGAGTCTTTAATACCCAACTTTGTGCACAAGGTATGGAATATGGTGGCATACTCCAACACCATTTGGTCTCTCTTCTGATGCAGATTTGTCCATCTTATGTACTGGTCATCGTAGTTTCGAACATGGTAGTATTTCTCCTTGAGGGCATAAACAAAATTCTCTTAAGTGGGTTATGGCCCAAAAATTGTAGAATCCTCTCTGCCATGCTTCTCATAGTATGTTTCCCACAAATATCAAACACAAGGAAGAGATTTAAAGAGATAAAAGATGATTTTTTCACTATTGCAAAAATTTTGGACAAAGAAATAACCCTCTAGTAGACTTAACCATTTTTCCAAAGCATGGATGTCTATATAGAATTTGAATAAATGAATATAAAAGTTAAATTGTACCTTCAATGGAATCACACAATTGAAGTGACTTCTGGTTGAGGGTGATCCCTATGTTATTGACATTCTTCGAAGGATCTAGGAAAAATTTTCCATCACCTCATTCTTTTGTTGCATGAGGACTTCACCGAGAAAAAATTTGATAGGATATCCTACTCCATAATATCTCTTTTCTTCTTCCATAGGATTCTTCTTGAGCAGGTAGGAGTGTTCTTCCCCAATCTCAACTAGTTCAAGAGCAAACTTCATATAGAATAACCTCATCAAGGACTTGCATAAAGAAATAAAAAAGATCAGATTGCTTTGATACCACTGATATCGACTAAGCGAAGAAGAACATGAAGGAATATATATATAAGAAGGAAACATATGGAGATATTTCAAGAAAAATAGTAATACAATTAAACACATATTCTATTAATTAATGGAATACAAAAGACTATAAAATGCAAAGCAACAAAACTATCTAGACTTGTGGTAGCTTATCCCCGAAGATAGAGATGTGTGGGCTATGCTCATTCACAAGAAGTTGATTACAAAGAGGATGGAAATGCCTTTTAACATAAAACATCAATGAGAAAACCCTAAACATCCAAAACCTTAACCATCGAAGATGAAACACCAAAAGGTTTGTGGGCCTGTATGTGGTTAGTTGATGTATCAAGTTCTTGTGGGATAATGTTTTCATACTATCTCCATTTGGGGTGATAAATATATTGAAGGAAAGGTTTAGCCAAGAATTACACATTTCGAATGACCCAGTACAATCCTTTAACTATCTATTATAGGCTTTTGCACCGGAAAAATGTCATCCAGAGCCTCAAAATGGCCTCAAAAGTTTGGTACCCAAAAATGTCTAGAAAAAATGCCAAGTTGTGGAACCATTTTGAATTACTGGAATAGGTGGGTGGAAACTAGTATGCACCTAGATATGATGGGACTTATGAATCTCAAGGGTTCTAAATGAGGGAGATATCTGAGTCATCTGAATAGGAATGGGTTTTCTGATATTTTTATGTGTCAGGTTCTACTGAATCATCTGTTGTATAAACCCACTATATTTATTTTCCCATTAAGTATGAAAGGATATACTTGTCCAGTTGAATGATATTGGATGGGAATTTTAGGAGGTATATTTTTCCAGCACGGTGTGCATTCAAAAAATGGTAAGTACATTTTTTGCAGAGGGGAGTGATGTGTCATTTCTAAATCATACAATGAATATACATTTGAGTTGGATTATTCAAGAATGGGAGTTCATATCAAATCCTTCTTGAACAATATAGGTCTTAACAACATCATATGTATAAGGATAATCTAAGGTAACTCCATATTTTGGATAAAAAATAGCAAATGCAGGCCCACATGACAAGAGAGCTTGAAATTCTCCAATAAGAGAATAAAACAATTTGTTGTAACATGTGTCTATGACACAATAGAGAGAAGATATTTGAAGATATTGTCTAACTAATGGATTTAGGCCAAACTTGATTTCCCCAAAATGTGCATAAGGATATTCTTATTTTTTAGCCCAATCAATTAGATTTTTTTCATGGAGGTTGATATGGATTAGATCATCATCATAGGTAAAGGGAATATTTATAGAATGTACTTTTATGAAACAGTGTGAGAGATAATGCCACCATTTTAGTTTATAAAATTATTTTGGTTTGATAGGAGGTAGTTTCGAGTGCTTTGTGCAACTAGTTTTTGAAATGGAAATAAGACTAGAGTATGAAGAAATAGAAGTGGTTAAGGAAGATGTTTGTCTATTTCTTTAATAAGTGAAAGAATATGTATTGTTTGTAGATATTTATGACAGGTTTATGGCATCTAACGAGGGGTGCATCATTATGAGATATGAACCAATGAATTTTTAACAAGCTAACCTCAGGATAGAATTGAGAGAGTCAACTTATTATGGAACAAATGGCGTAACTTTGTGCCTATCCTTGGCTGTCTATATGACACTTAAGCCTCACATCCAATATCATTCATAAATGTAGATGCACGTTCTTGATCTCATTACAAACAATATAAAGAACATCACTTCAATTCATAAAACTTAGAAGAGCAAAGAAGTTGGCATTTAAGAAGTATAACCACTACAATAATGGAAATATTTCATTGATACAAATGCTTACAACAACTCATTGAAGGTATGGCTATGATACCAACTGTCCGTAGGACCACAACCTTCTTTCTTTAGAGAGACTCCAATGAGAGCAAGCTTTAAAGGTTACAGACTAATGGAAGATATATACTCTTTCTTAGTCATAGGAATGCTTTTGATCACCTATTATTTTTCTATTTTTTATTTTAATATTTAATAAATTCTACAAATTAATTAAATTTCAAAAATCTTGTTTATTAATTATTAATTTATTTTAGTGATCAATTTTTAATTTTAATATAAATTTATTTATACGATTATATCATTTTAAATTCTCAATAAATCATATCAATAGAACACGATTCATAGTCTTAGTTGAATAAACTAAGATGGACGTACATAGACCATAAATCATATGTATGTATGTGACATGATTTAGATGAAGTTGACAATGAGAATCATGTGAGGCTTCATTCTCTTAGTGTATACTTTGTAAGAAAGACATCACGAAAAAAACTCAATCAAGCCATGAAAATCTAGAAGGCTACACAATCACTTAAGATGATCTTCCAAATAATGAGATTTAGATTAAGTTTGGAATAACAATTTTGATAACTTTGAGTATAGTCTAGAGCTTCAAATCTCGAAAAAGATCTTAAAATAATTTTAAAAATAAATTATACTTATATTTAAATTGCAAAAATGTTAAATTCAAATACACCTATCGTTCAAATCTTAGATAAAACTTTAAAATAAATTAAATTGAAATTAAGAAAATGTTCAACTCAAATACACTTAATACTTTTTTTTTTCATAAAATTTAATTTTAATAAAAAATTTAAAAATTATCTTCCTTTTAAACCAAATGTGTATTGTGAAATTTAAAAATTAAAAAAATATTTTCATTGAATGATTGAGTTATTGTAAGTTATTGTTAATGATAAAATAATTAATGAAAAAATATAATACAATAAAAATCTAATAAAAATCAATTAAAATGTATAATTCATTAAAATCCAATACAAATCAATTAAAATATATAATTCATACGATATGCTTGCACTTTGAATATTTTATAATAGTCAAAGTGTATAAATTACAACATTTACAATTACTAACAAGGTTGTGTGGCAGTTGAGTCCCTCCCAAGGAGGTTAGAAAGCAAATTTTGAAAAATAGGGTCGAAGTGTAAATGAAACGAAGTGTTTGGTGCAAAATGTATATGAGGGAAATGTTGTGTGCAAGGTGCATATTTTGGAAGATGGAGCAAAGGTAAATGACGGTTGGCAGGCCGAGCACCATCTAATTTTGGAAAGTATATGATCAAAATCTAGACCAGGGGATCAAATTTTGCCCAAATTTCAAAGTATTCGGAATGTGATGAACATAGTGCCATTGCATCTGTCTCGTCTTCCTGATTCCAGCGGTATATTTACTTTCTCAAACGGAGTCCGTATGGAGAGGATATCACGATCTGTTCGCCGAGCCAAACAGGCAAAAATTTTGATGCTGACTGTACCTGTCCGTACAGTCCGTACAGGACACGTGGCAGGTCCGTACAGGACACGTGGCGGCTCCAGGTGATGACACGTGTCAGGCAGTTTTGTCTTTTTGGGCGTACGGTTTGACCAATTTAGAGGTGACACGTGTCACCACTAGGAGGGTGACACGTGGCACATGATGACGTCAGCATCCTACGTGTCGGATGACGTTAGCAACATACATGGCGATGACGTGGCAACATCTGGTTGGATGGTAGTCGGTTGAATCGTGTGGTGACACATGGCATCATGTTTGAGCGAATGGTTGGGTGCCACATGGCCCAATCAGCCGCTGCCACGTGGCACCCAGGTATTGGTTAAATGTTTTGTTAAAAGTTTATGGAGGCCACGGGGTTCGACCCCCAGAACTCCCATTCTCCTTGCGCCTTCGCATGACTGCCCGACCAATGGGCCACAGTTGATTTCTTGTAAACTATATGCGTTTTAAAATATTTATGTTGGCACTTTGGTATATTGGCGCGGGGGTCGGGCCGAGGCTTAGCCCCGACCCGTGGTCCCATTCATTGCAATATGACCATATGTTTATGCCGATTACGCGAGGTTTTAAAGTTTGAAATGTTAAGCCCTGTGGTCATATCCACTACCATATGACTGTATGTGCGCGTGGTTTATAATGTGGTTCCATTGTAACACATGTAACCGTGTGTGTTAATGTATATTGCGGGCCATTTAAACATATAACCATGGCCATAATGTATAGTGCGCGCACGATTTTTAAACATGGTTTGAAACGGTTAGGCCCGTGGTTGTTATATGCCTTTTTCATATGACCCTAGTGGGCGGGAGTTAGCACGGTTGGGGTGGTTCAACTGTTAACCACTTTTTACCCAAGAGCGAGGTCATATGACCCACGTGCTCGAGTGCTAGGCGGTTGGGGGCTGGAGGCACCCTAACCATCCTATAGTTTGGACCATTTTTCGGATCTTCTCGGTGCTGGGTTTAAACACACATTTTGGAGCGTGTTCTGGGTTCATGCACACAGAGGTGCATTTTGGCGAACCAGTTTTAGAAAAGCTTGAAGGAGGAAAATGGAGGAGGCCTAACTTCTTCATCATTTGGCCGATTGAGGTGCCGTAAAAGCCCAGCTAGGGTTTTTTGGACGTGCTGGATCCATTGGTGCTATTTTCAAGGCCATTTAAAGAATTCTTCTGCAAGTTTTTCACCATTGAAGTTTCAGCAAGCTCTAGGGAGCTTTAAGCCCTCATTGATCGAGGACATGGTTTGGTGAGCCTATGTTTGTTTTTTGTGATTGAATAATCATTTTTGGCTAATTGATATGCTATGAACACATTGGGACAGGTTTCAGAGGCTTTTGAGGACTTTTATAAGTGTTTTTTCCAAAGAGAAGCTCATGGAAGCTTATGGCCACATGTAGAAGAGGTCATGCCCGGATGAGCCGTGATCCGTTTTCAAAGTTTTATTAGTCATTTTTGGGGTTTTTATGTGTTTTGATCTCAATGGTATAGTCTGTTTTTCCATTGGAGTTGAGCAGCAGCTTGTAAAAGAAATTTTGACTAATTAATCCTAGAGAGCCAAGTCCATTGATGGAGGCTCAAGGAGATGTAGCCCGGAGGGGGGTGAACTCCTTTATCATCTTGTTCTTGTTGTGAGTTTGATGGTTTATTTGCTGCAAGTTGTGT
This sequence comes from Picea mariana, assembly GCA_032191745.1. Taxonomy (NCBI): domain Eukaryota; kingdom Viridiplantae; phylum Streptophyta; class Pinopsida; order Pinales; family Pinaceae; genus Picea; species Picea mariana. The sequence goes on from JASDQU010439196.1 coordinate 197,304, forward strand.
TGTTGTGTATTTGTTTTAAGTACATAATTAACCATTTACAAGAACATTTCCTCACACATAAGCATTTACAAGAAGATACATAAACTTGGCACATAAGTTATTCTTGCATATTTATACACATGAAGCAAGGTCCTGTAAAGTTTATTTTAATGAAGTAGGGGTGCTTTCACAGCATAACAAGTCAGCCTTCTATTTTCAGATTAGGTGGTATCAGAGCATAGTTTGTTTTGCTCATGTGTTTTCCATTGATAGCTTGAGATTTAGCTATTGGTTTTTGTGCAAATTTTGTGTTGAAGTTGGATATCTTCCAAGGATGGAGGAAGCTTCAAGCATTGATAGTTCTCATACATTTTCATTATCTAAAGAAGAGTTGATAACTATGAGAGATTTGATGAAAGAGATGTGTGAATATAGAAATGTGCGCATTGTTCTTGAAGAGCAGTTGATGGCCATGAAGTAGGAGAAAGAATAGTTTCTTGCAAGGTTGCATGAGATGGAGATTTAACTCCATGAGGCAAAGGAAACCCTTACCAAGTACATGCATGAACATAAGGTATGCAATGTTAGTTTATCTTCTAATTCCTCTAAAGATGAATGTTTTGGTGGTTTTGAGAGTCACACAAGAGGAATAGGGTCCAAGTTGTTGTTTAAAATGGGCTATGAAGGTAAAGGTTTAGGTAAGCATGCACAAGGCATTGTTAAGCCTATTGTTGTTGAAGAAAGACCCAGGTATTGTTGTCTTGGATATGAACGGCAAGATGGAGCAAATTCCAAAGTCGAGGAGACAAGGGAAAAAGTTCCAAGCATAAACTTTGTTTCAAGTTCACCTCCTCAAGAAGGCTTTAAAGGTGAAAGTTCAATCTCTCT
>JASDQU010439196.1:201986-220609 GCA_032191745.1 Picea mariana
AAAGTATATAAGAAAGTAAAAAATTTGTTGACAGTGCAAGATTAAATTTGGAAATTTAAATGCATTTTCAATGTGGACTACTGAAAGATAAAAATATATGATGACATTAAAAATATATGATGACATAAAATTAATAGGAGATAAGAAATATAAAAATTTTAATGTATTTGTGAACATTTGCCATACAGACTGCTGAAGGATAAGAATAAAAGTCTAACATATTAAAAAATAAATGCATTTGTTATACAGAGTGTTGAAAGATAAGAGTAGAGTCTTTAGGATATAAAAATTTAGATGCATTTTTATTTGAAATTTGTTAGAAAATAGAAGTTTGTTACATACCACCGCAAATTTTGAAATATAGAAAAAAAACAGAGTTAGAAATTTTGAAATTTTGGAATTTCAATGCCCTTGTCATGTAGACTAGGATTGGGACTCCCAGGAACCATTAGAGAAATATTTACAAGAAATAAGATTTAGGAAAGAATATAGAGTGCAACAGCTGCAAAAGAAAATAAATTGATGCAGACCCTCGAACCCTCAGGTTGAGGTCCACGCAGGATCTTTCTAAATCTTCCCTTGAGTCTGATTAACTCTTTGGTTTTCCCCACAGGGAATCCCGCACACACGCACAAAAAAATGTTTTCCACAGGTCCTTATAAATTGATCTTGCGTGAACAAACACCAGGCGCCAACCCAAATCTCCTTGACAACAATAAACGTCGCACCCTTCGCCAATTTGGGACTTCGGGTCTCACAATTTCGCGATCCCTATTGTCGAGTTTCTCGGCGCTCTACTGCCGAAACCCAAAATGTCGATTCACTGAAATGTTTGGCCACGTCCTCCTCCACATCCGTATTGCCTTTCCTGATTTCAGGAATCCTAGAATAAAGAATCCCTATCTCTCATCTTCGAAAATGTCAAAATGCCGAACCCCGATGCATTTAGCAAAGATTGGCTCCCCTATGGGACATTCCACCGATTCAGAGTTTTGGACTTCGCATCTTCGTGAATCCTGAGGCAAGGCTTTCGGCTCTCCAACCTACAAAACTCTGAAATAGTCAAAAATTTTTGACTCCGCCTGGCGACGAGTACACCACCTGTCTTCCTCGCTATCCTCTACCTCTAACGCGGATTCTTGCCATCTGTCTCTCAAAATTTCCGGCTTCCGTGGCTTGAACAAACCTTCGACTTCCATCCCTCTATCACTTCTAAACCCCAAATTCCAAAATGGCACTTTCCACAGGGTCAATGACTAATAAGTCTCCATTAAATCCAATGCCTAACTTCTCCGCATCTCTCCTGGATCCTACGGTCCTTGCTATTTCCTGAATTCTCCACAGAGAATTTTGACCGCTCGTTGCTCTTGGACAGCTTCTACGAAATAAACCAATGTTCTCCCTTCTGAAATTTACTTATGCTAGATGACTTCGATCCTCGTCTCCCTTTGAAGTAGTTTGACCTCCATCCTACTTTGAAGTGTTCAAAGGTATTATCCCTACTGAGATTTCACTTACAAACTCAAACCTCCAAAAGGGTTCCTGCTCACACTCCTTGCGATAGACTTTCAAATACTCCTGGGTATTTGATCTTTCGACTCTGTGCACTCTCTGCAACGAAAGTCCTTCAAATCTCCCCTTGTTTGATAAGTTCTAAGCTTTCAACCAACCTGCGCACACCTTACACGGATTCTGTGCTTCACTTGCTCTTTTTCTAGAATGAGAACAATGGTATCCCTCCTGAGCTTTCAATGATAAACTCTAAACCTTTTTCAACGCACTCCTTGCGGATGTTTCACTACACTCCTTGCAGGAAATCTCACTCAGGAAGAGAAACAATTGAAACTCATTCTCTCTCTCTCTGTCTCTCTCTCTCTTAGACTTCAAACATTCAACATGAAATCATACATGCACAACATAGCCTCATAAAAAATGCATAACAGAGAGAATATAACCACTGTAAGCATACCATTCACCATGTATAAACATAAAACATCATAATGCCATGAAATCTGATTCAAAGCTTCTTATATTAATTCAAGCTCCTGTACATGGGTCTTTCTCTCATTCTCTGCTACGCTCTATGTTAATGTTCTAATGATACAACAATACAAAGACGAGGGTTTCTATATCCGCTTTTCCCTCCTGCTCTTCTAAACTGTCTAATCTATAATTCAAATCTACCTACTTTCATTAACAATGCACAAATGCCTCTACATTCTACAGATGAGAGAAAGTTGCTCATGATCTGTTTATAATATGCAAGTATGCTTCCCTTTAACCATTGCATTAAAGTTTCAAAAACATTTCAAAAACATGCGTTGGTGGTCTTCCAGTTGTCTTCCGCCTTCATGCTCATTTGTTGCTGACGATGCTCCTGCATCATTCTCTCTTGCATGAAAATTTTCATGAACTCCTATTCATGAGCTCTTGCACAGTCTGTCCATGCTTATGAATTTCTACTTCATCTTCCCAACTGGCGTCTTCAACTGGATGTCCCTTCCATTTGACCAAGTATTCAAAATACTCTTTTCTTCTGGTCTTCCTGCTGACTCTCTTGTCAATTATTCTTTGCATTTGTGGCTTTTCAGCTACAGGCATTTGTTTGGTCCACTGAACCTTTGTCTGTTCATCCTCTGTTCCTGTTTCTTCAGCTCTGTAAGGGTACAAATCTGCAACATTGAATATCGGTGAAATTCCGATCCCATCGGGTAAATCAATCTCATATGTGTTTGCCCCAAATTTCTTTATGATCTTGCATGGTCCAATCTTTTTCATCTTTAGTTTATTATATGTACCCCTTCGGAACCTTTCCTTCCTCAGATGTGCAAGAACCAAATCACCAACTTCAAATTGAAGTTCTCGCCTGTGTTGATCTGCTCTACGCTAGTATTATTGATTTGAACTCTGCAATTGCTCCTTAACTTGGCTGTGAAGCTCCTTCATTGCTTCTACAAATTCCTCTGCACTAGCACTCCTAAATTCATCTTGTTCCAAATCTTTCAATTCAGAAACTCCCCTTGGGCTACATTCCATATACAATTTGGAATGGACTTTGCCCTGTTCTTCTGTTGATCGAATCATTATAAGCAAATTCCACCTGTGGTAGAATATGATCCCATCGACTATGGTGTTCAGTCACTAGGCTCCTCAACAAATATCTCAAGCTTCTATTCACAACTTCTGTCTGCCCATCTGTCTAAGGATGATATGCTGAGCTAAAAGACAAAGTTGTCCCCATCTTCTTCCACAAAGTCCTCCAGAAATGTCCTACGAACTTGGTATCTCGATCAGAAATGATACTCCTTGGCAAGCCATGAAGTCTGATGACTTCTTTGAAAAATAGATTCACAATATGAGTTGCGTCGCTTGTTTTCTGGCATGGTATAAAATGTGCCATCTTGGAAAATTTGTCTACTACCACAAAGATTGAATCACAACCTCTTTGTGTTCTTGGCATTCCCAATATGAAATCCATGCTCACTACATCCCATGGTGTTTATGGTATGGGTAATGGTTGATACAACCCTGTATCTTTCCTTTTCCCTTTTGTGTGCTGACAAATCCTGCATCTATCAACAAATTTCTTAACATTTGTTCTCATCCCTGGCCAAAAATATGAGCCATTCAATTTTGAGAACATCTTCTCATGACCAAAGTGTTCGGCCAATCCTCCACTGTGTTTTTCCTTCAACAAATTCTCCCTCATGGAGCATTTTGGAATACATAGATGATTGCCCCTGAACAATAACCCATCCTGGATCATGTATTCAATCCATTGGCTTCTGTCCCTGAAAACTGGATTCTCAGACACCTCATACGCTTCCTGAAAATCTAGATCATCCCTATACATTTCTTTGAGGTTATCAAAACCCAAAGTTTTGACTCTGAATTCCTGCATAAGAAAAAATTTCTTGCTCAAAGCATCAACAACTTTGTTAGCAGTTCCAGAAATATGCTTCATCACAAAAGGAAAATTCTACTTGAATTCAACCCATTTAGCATGCTTTTGGTTCAACTTCTCTTGTCGAGTCACAAATTGTAAAGCATGATTATCACTATACAAAACAAACTCTTTAGGAGCCAAATAATGTCTCCATTTCTTTAGCGCTTGTATGACTGCATAAAATTCTTTGTCATATGTTGAGTATTTAATCTTCGCTTCATTCAATTTCTCACTGAAGTATGCAACTGGCCTATCATCTTGGCTCAAGACCGCTCCAATTGCAAACCCACTCGCGTCACACTTGACCTGGAATGTCTTGCTAAAATCTGGCAAAACCAGAATTGGTTTCTCCGTGATCTTCTTCTTCAGTAGATTGAAGCTCTTCTCTACTTTTTTTGTCCAATGAAAATATTTATGTCTTTTATTCACCGTATCCATCATCGATGTTCTAATCCCACTGAAATTTCGGATGAATTTCCTGTAGAAACTAGCTAAACCATGGAAGCTTTGGACTTCAAACACACCTTTCGGTGATGGCCAATCCTTAATCACTTCTACCTTATCTGAATCCATTTTTAGCTCATTTGCAGAGATAACAAAACCCAAATAAATGAGTTTCATCCTCATAAATGATGATTTCTTCATATTTATCAGCAATTTCTCTTGCTGTAATCTCCTCATCACGGTAGCTAAATGCTTCAAGTGTTCTGCTTCTGTCTTGCTGAAAATCAATGTATCGTCAAGATATACAATGATGAATTTCCCGATGAACTCCTTCAGGACTTCATTCATCAATATCATGAAAGTACTAGGCACATTTGTTAAGCCAAATGGCATAACAAGCCATTCATACAGCCCTTCATTCATCTTGAATGCTGTCTTCCACTCATCACCTTCTCTCATATGAATTTGATGATACCCACTTTTCAAATCATTCTTTGAAAAAAGCTTTGCTCCACTCAAGCAATCCATCAAATTATCCATCCTTGGTATTGTAAATTTGTATCTGATGGTAATCTTCTTGATTGCCCTTGATTCGGTACACATTCTCCAGCCTCTGTTTTTCTTCGGGTTGAGCACTGTTGGAATAGTGCATGGACTCAAGCTTTCTCTAATCAATCCTTTGTCCATTAAGTCCTAGNGACTTCTTGTTTCTTCTGCGGCGTCAATCTGTACGCTGCTTTGTTTGGTAAACTGGCTCCAGGTATAAGATCAATGTGATGGATTATACTCCTGATCGGTGCAACGAACAAGGTAGTTCATCCACTACTATATCAATGAACTCTTCCAACAACTTTTGGATTTCTTCTGTTAAATCATCCACTCTCGTACTGGTCAAAACAATTCTAGGCTTCCTGACAACAATAAATTGTGTGTCTTCTGTCTTCTTAACCTCATTAAGAATTTCCTTCCCACTCATGAGAAGTACAGTGTTGCTTGTCTCTGTTTTTACTTCTTCATCCTTAATCGGCAACAACATGTGAGTTCTCCGATTCTTCTCCAGGGTGTATGTGTTCTTTCTCCCATCATGAATCACATTTCTGTCATATTGCCACAGTCTACCTAGAAATAGATGAAAAACATCTATGGGAATGACATCATATAATATTTCGTCCTTATATCGTCCTATTTTAAATTCAACTAAACATTGTTTAGTGACATTTACCTGATGTCCTTTTTGTATCCACAAAACTCTATATGGGCTTGGATGTATGATAGTCTCCAGCTCCAACTTTTCTACCATGTCTATAGATACGATATTGTCTATGCTACCGCTGTCCACAATGACTTTGCATACCCTGTCTTTTGTTTTGCAAGTAGTCTGAAACAGACTGTTTCTTTGGGTTGGGTTCTCTGCCTCTTTCTTTGGAATTAAGAGAATTTTCCTCATCGTCGAGGATCTTCTACCCTCAGCATCTTCTGCCTCAACATTCCATCCTTGTGCTTCGACAATGTGAGTCTCACCACTGTCTTTCTTCCTATCTGGACACTCATAAGATTTATGTCTATTTTTCCCGCAGACAAAACATTTCACTTCACCTCCTTGGCCTCTTCCTCTTCCTCTAGCTCGAGGGAAAGTATTTCTATCAGAATACTTCCCTCTCTATGAGCTTCCTTCTCTCTCATGCTGAGTTTGAGGTTTCTTCCCTTCTTCCTTAGATTTCTGAGTTCTGTCTTGGGCAATTGTTTTGCCTTTGGCTTGACTTCTACCTCAGCTTCTTTGACCTTTCTTCCGACTCAAATTTTATTTAGCTTTTAGAGTCATCTGATAAGAATCTTATATAGTTCGAATGATCATCATGCTCATCTCATCTTAGATGTCATATCTCATACCATTCATGTATCTGGAAACTTTTTCATCATCGCTTTCTCGATGACCTGCTCTGATGTTTATCTTGTAGAACTCTTCAGTGTATTCCTTCACTGACATCATCTTCTGTCTCAAATTCTACATCCTCCGATACAGAGTAATTTGATAGTCCTTGGGTATGAATTTGGCTTTCATTTTCACAACGATTCTATCCCAACTTTTGATTTTTTGCTTGCCTTTGTAACGTCTGTTAGCTTGCAGTTCATCCCACCATAGTGTTGCATGCCCTTTAAGTCTGGTGATAGCATGTTTGACCTTCCTATCTTCCTCGACATCCTCATAGTCAAAGTATTTATCCAGATCTCTAATCCAGTCTAGAAGCTCTTCAACATCCAAGTTTCCTTCATATACTGGAATGTCCATTTTTGCTCTGGCACCTATCCTAGCAATAGCCCTGAATAGGCGTTCTTCCACAACATCTTCAATCGTAACTTCTTCTTCATGTCCAACTTCATTTTCACTGTTAGCTTCACTGATATCCCTAGTGTCGACTATGCACCTCTGTGCTCTCTCCATGGAATCAAGCCTGACACGTAATTCACGCATTTCCCTTTCCATTGCTAGATCAGGCATTGGCCTATCTCTTCTTCCTAGTAGCATAGCTCCCTTTCTCTGGTACAGAATGAAAAGAACTTTTTATGTTCTCTGATACCACAATTGACGTAGACCCACAAACCCTCAGGTCGAGGTCCATGCAGGATCTTTCTAAGTCTTCCCTTGAGTCCGGTTGATTCTTTGGTTTTCCCCATAGGGAATCCCACACACATGCACACAACAGTGTTTTCCACAGGTCCTTATGAATTGAGCCTGCGTGAACATACACCAGACGCCAACCCAAATCTCCTTGACCACAATAAATATCGTGCCCTTCACTAATTCGGGACTTCAGGTCTCGCAATTTCATGATCCCTATTGTCGAGTTTCTCGGCCCTCTACTACCGAAACCCAAAATGATGATTCATTGAAATGTTTGGCCACATTGTCCTACATAGACGTATCGCATTTTGTGATTTCGAGAATCCCGGAATAAAGAATCACTATCTCTCGTCTTCGAAAATGCTGAAATGTCGAACCCTGATGTGTTCAGTAAAGAATGGCTCCCCTATGGGACTTTTCACCGATTCAGAGTTTCAGACTTCACGTCTTAGCAAATCCTGATGCAAGGCTTCCGACACTCCATCCTACAAAACCCTGAAACAGTCAACGAAGTTTGACTCCGCTTGGCGACACGTACACCACCTGTCTTCCCTATGCACACCTTGCACGACTTCTATGCTTCACTTGCTCTTCTACTGGAATGAGAACAACGATATCCCTCCTGAGCTTTTAGTTATAAACTCTGAACCTTTGTCAATGCACTCCTTGTAGGAACTCTCACTCAGGAAGAGAAACAATTGAAACTCATTCTCTCTCTCTCTCAAACTTCAAACATTCAACATGAAATTATACATGCATAACATAGCCTCATAACAAATGCATAACAGAGAGAATATAACCACTGTAAGCATACCATTCACCATGTATAAACAAAAAACATCATAACACCATGAAATCTGATTCAAATCTTTTTATATTATTTCAAGCTCCTGTACATGGGTCTTTCTCTCATTCTCTACTACACTCTATGCTAATGTTCTAATGATACAATAATACAAAGATGAGGGTGTCTATATCCATTTTTCCCTCCTTCTCTTCTAAACTATCTAATCTATAATTCAAATCTACCTACTTTCATTAACTATGCATAAATGCCTCTACATTCTACATATGAGAGGAAATCCCTCATGATCTGTTTACAATATGCAAGTACACTTCCCTTTAACCATTACATTAATGTTTCAAAAACATTTCAAAAACGTGCACTGGTGGTCTTCCATCTATCTTCCGCCTTCATGCTCATTTGCTGTTGATGATGCTCCTGCATCATAAATGGAAAGGTATAAGTGTTTTCCTATACATGTTTATTTAGGAAAGCAGAATAATTGGGTAGAGAAACAAAGAAATATGGGATGATTAAACTTACAGTGAGGGTACATATGAGCGCTTTGGCTATTTTCTTGTGGCTTCCCTTTCATTGATGTCGATGACGACTGTGGTTTCAAGGATGTTCTCCATGATTTTTGGAATACTGGAAACTACCTGTTGTCTTTCGTGGGCAGCCTGTTTCAATTTCCTTTCGACCCATTCTTCAATGTACGCTCTCATTAGGGCGACGTTGATCTCATTCGTATACAGGTGTTCTCTGATGTGATACCACTCGAATGGGTGCCAACAAGGGTTATAAGGGTGGCCAATAGATGTGTGCTTAAGTACCACTTATGTTTACTGTGTGTATTAATCCCCAACCACGAGTTTATAAGCATAACAATAGATATCTATAGCTTAAAGACACTGGAATACATCTCTACCCCGAAAAAAATTAACCCACAAATTTTTGTCGAGGAAAGTTCTCTGATACGACTTGTAATATTGCAGATATAAAAAGTATACAGAATAGAAACAAAATGATAGAAATGGCATATGAATAACAATATAACAAGAATAANGACAAAATTTCTCATACCCTCGACTCCTATTTATATAAATATGTCTATCAAAAGAACCATCAAGAGGAAGATACTTATAGAAGCAAAAGCTTCTATTAGGTCTTCTTACATTCAACTTATTCTTCCTTATTGCTAGGCCTTATTAATATTGACCTTTATTACATCGGAATATATTATTCTACCTAAGTGAGGGGTTAGGTCCCTAACAAGTTGCGAGTGTGGAATTGGTCAATGAGTGACCAATGAGTTCCATTTTGTATCTAGCACACCATATACCATGCTTCCATGTTTGGTCACTTGTTGTCATTTTATATATTTGACATGATGTGTCATTTTGTAATGTATAATTGATATGATTTTTAATACACACACACACACATTTCATGGAACATGTTTTATGAATTGAAGTGTTTGTCTATTTTATGTTGATGAATGATGATGATGATGATTTTATTTGTTTCACATAAAACTATTTAATGATTATGTTTGGGATTAAAAAAATTGTTAAGCTTGGTAAAATAGTCTAACTTATGACAATATCATCTGACACACTCACAAATAAGCTAATAAACTTCTCAAAATTGTCACAACAAGTCATTTCCTAGCAAACTCCAAGTACTTCAATAGTTAATCAAGTGAAATACAAGTTTCATGATCTATTTCATAGTGCCAGGGACTATAATTCTTCAACAAATAAATATGACATAATGGGGACCAACACTTCTCATCGTTAAAAAAATGGTGACCATGCTCATTATAGGTAATTATTGATCCATGCATATGAATTTGGTCCATTATATACATGTTTCATGTTTTATTGCATCATAATAATGTTGTGAGTATGTAAGGTACCATAAGGAAATATGCAGAGTACTATCACAATTATTATCAAAATAGTTAGTAGTAATAGAAAAAATAGGAAGCACAATGACAATATAGATCCAAAATATGATACCTTTATTATCTCGAGAAGAATATTCATTCTCCTCTTTGAGGGGGAAACCTCTAATAGAGTAGAGCTCAAGTAGAAATGACTCAACAATACAAGTTTTTCCATCTTTTCTACCCCTTTATAGCATTTATATATTCTTGAGAACATCTAGAGGAATATCGTTCTAGAGTTAGAACCTTCTAGTAACTCTCCTTACATTAGATCTCTTCACATTATTACATAGGCATTAATTACTAATGAAAACATTTATTACATAGAAAAACATATTAAATATTCTATCTGCTTGAGGGGTTAGGTAAGTTAGGGCCCTAACATGTCCCCCCTCCCCTTAAAGCACAACCTTATCATTAAGACTTGACATGTGGGAAGTGTTTTAAAATGGTAGTCAACTCCCATGTGGAATCCTCAGTTTGTGTATCCTTCCACTGTAATAAAAATTCACGAATTATCTTCCGACAGATATGACACTTGCTTCAGGAGAGGACTACTTGTGGCCGCAACAAAATGGAGCTTTCTTCATCCAATTTAGGGAGACTAGTTCAAATCTAGCACTTGGTTCCAACTACTTTATTTAAGCAAGAAAGATGAAAAAATTGATGGAGCTTAGAGTGTCTAGGAAGGGATAAATTGTAATCCATGATCCCTATGTGATTGAGGATTGTATAAGGGCTATAAACCTTTGGAGAAATTTTCTAGTAGTGATATGCTTTCAGGGAAATTTACTTTTATAGTTGTAGTTGAATAAATATTTGATCCCCTTCAACAAAAATGCATTCAGAATGACATTGATCCACTTGTTGCTTCATTCAATTCTAATCCATTATCTAATTCTCTTTGAGGGTGTAGAATGAAATGTTAGACTATAAGAGTTCTCTCCACCTCCTATATCTTGGAGACACCGGGAAGGTAAGATAATAAGAAGGGTCAATTTTGACCAAAGATTGCTTCATAGGGAGTCATGTGAGCAACACCATGGTACGATCTATTGTACCACCATTGATATACTGGTAACCACTTAACCCATTGAGATTGTTGTTTGGCCGAGAAGAACCACAAATATTCTTCCAAGTGCTTATTCACATCTTTGGTTTGACCATCAATATAAGGATGATAGGTAACATTGAGGTGCAATTGGGTTCCCTAGAGCCTGAAAAATTCTTTCCATATGTTTTTTTACATTGGTTGTGATACGAAATGTTAGAAAATCCATCGAAATACCACTATGTTGCAATAGAGCCATCTTATTTGAAATAATCTGCAATGGTTTTGTTGAGATACTAGTTACAAATCTTGGGCTTGATTTTTGGTTACTTCTTCATAAAGTGTCAATGATTTTTGCATATACCATTAGTATTGTTGGAATCAAGTGAAGCGACAGGAAAATATAGTCATTTTTTAGTCGAGTGAAGTGGATTGACAATTGAAATCAATACACAAAGATCATGTGGTAGTCCTTAAAACTTGGAAGGTTTTTATGCTGAGGTATGTTTGTAGGTTGCAGTGGAGTTGATTAAGGAGAAGCATAGCTCCCATTTTTATTAGGGCCACTCAGAGGTCTCATGCCCATAGAAGTTAAGAACCATTGTTAGCGCCACAATATAGGCTCAATTGAGGCAGTTTGCAACATGGTTGGTGTTTCAATTCTTGTACTTGATGTTCAAGTGGAATTGTTGCAGGTACATGGACCACTTTTTATGGCGATCATTATCTAACATTCCTTGTTTTTGCATAAATTGTAGAGGCCTATGATCAGTCTGGATGATCATTTCCTTTCCTAAAATGTAATGCTTCCACTGTCAACATGCCTGCACCATGGCGAACATATCTTTGTATTAGCTTTGTTATCTACGAACACCATCAAATAGTTTTTCACTGTGATAGGCCACAAGATGCCCATGATGAGTGAGTAATACATCAATATCATAATCTGAAGCATCTGTCTCAATCTTGAATGGTTGTTGTAGGTTTGGAATAATAAGGACTAGTGATGAGTAGAGAAGAATTTCAAATCCTTGAATTATTTCTATTGTGATGCAACCCAAACAAAATTGGCCTTGGCTCCACACTTGGTCAACTAGCTTAGGTCCCAACCAATATGAGATAACCCCAACACAAACTTTCAATAGAAGTTGGTGAGGCTCAAGAAGATAAAAATATCGGTCAGTGTCTTTGAGGTTGACCAATCATGAATGAATTAGATATTGGATGGATACACATCCACACACTACTCATCCATGATGTGTCAAAAATATTGAATTATCTGCAATATGGAGTGACACTTCTCCAACTTGGTGTATAACTTTTTTTGTCGTAGAGTGCCCAAGAGCTGCTAAATGTGCTTCAAATGTTCCTCTCAGGTTTTCCTAACGATGAGGATTTCATCCATATATACGACCACAAAGTAGTTCATGAATTGATGTAATATATAATTTATCATCCACATGAAAGTGGTTGGGGAATCAGTCAAGACAAAAATCATGACCAACCACTCGAAGAGACCTTATTTAGACCGGAAGGTTTTCTTCTAGCATACCTCATTTTGCTTGATCAACACCTAGTGGTGGACTAACCTTAGATGAATCTTACTAAAACATTTGATTCCCTTGAGCTGATCTAGAATATCTTGAATCTAGGGGTTTGGGTATCGATTCTTGACTGTGATCTTCTTCAAGGATATCTAATCAATACAAAGTTTTAATGTCTCATCCTTCTTTTGTACCAGAATATTTAAGCTCCTGTAAGTGAGGAGCTTGGTCTAATAAGGCCCTTAATATTTTTTATTTGGTGTTTTATTTCTTCATTCTCTCAAATATAGCGCCTATATACAGGGTCGTTAGGCATATTAGCATCAAGTGTCAAATAAATTAGGTACCTTAGCTCACACCACAAAAGATACCTAATAGGTGAGGCACATATGTCCTTGTGTTCTTACACTATCTTGTCCACCTTCTTCTTCTATGTAGAGAGATCTCATGTAGAGGTTTTGGTAGTTGCAGTGATGTTTTGTTCACCTTTCGATTGGACCATAAAGAGGATAAATATCCCAGTCTGAGACATCACCTTTTTTCACTGCTTCACATAGATCGAAGAGTCTATAGTAGTTGTGATGGCCTCTGGTACCTTGTAGAGTTTACCTCCCAAAGTAATAATGACACTATAGGGCCTATATTCGTAAAGAAAATGATTCTTCAACATATATGGTTTTCCTAAAATAACATCCAAAAATTTGAAGGGCTTGATGTCGTAGTGAAAACAACAATGTTGGATGATCTGAATGTTTCATCCCTAGATGATATGACTATGGTGTATGGTGAAACTTCATTGTTAGGTTAAACCTCTTGATGACCTCTATTGATATTAGGTTCTTTTGGATACCGTTGTCAACAATGAAATGGAGTGGGGTCCCCTTCACCCACATTTGTGAGTCGAATAGGCATTCCCCTTCTTCAGGCTCCTCTAGTTCCATTAGCTGGACCTTTGTGGTAGTGATTGTGACACTTGATTCCATGTCAATGATTCATTTTCCATTATCTAGTTCTGAATCAAAGTCTAAGCTAAAATTTGACTCTTAGGCTTTCAATGCAACCAAAAATTATTGTTTGGAGTGACATTTATCAATGTTGTTCCAAGGGATTTTGTGGAACTCACATGACTTTCCATTTTTATTCTTCGACTTCTCGATACCTTTCTTTGCTTGTGGACTAGGACGATCATCCTGGGGTAGGCCATCATTTCTCTTTATTTTTCTCTAGGAGTTAGTGCCACCTTACTATGCTTCTACTATGATGGGCTTGCATAAATGAAATTCCACTTGTTCTTTTTCTGGAACTTTTTCTTGATCTTGACATCATATCGATAAGTGACTCCCTGTGAGGAGATGTCCAGGAACTCCATATATGTTTGGATTTACCTATGTAGGCTACTACAATACTTTAGAACTAGGTTTTGATTGGAGTCTTTAATACCCAACTTTGTGCACAAGGTATGGAATATGGTGGCGTACTCCAACACCATTTGGTCTCTCTTCTGATGTAGATTTGTCCATCTCATGTACTGGTCATCGTAGTTTCGAACATGGTAGTATTTCTCCTTGAGGGCGTAAACAAAAGGCTCTTAAGTGGGTTATGGACCAAAAATTGTAGAATGATCTCTTCCATGCTTCTCATAGTAAGTTTCCCACAAATATCTAACACGAGGAAGATATTTAAAGAGATAAAGGGTGTTTTTTCCACTATTGAAAAAATTTTGGACAAAGAAATAATCTTCTAGCATACTTAACCATTTTTCTAAAGCATCGATGTCTATATAGAATTTGAATAAATGAATATAAAAGTTAAATTGTACCTTCAATGGAATCACACCTTTGAAGTGACTTCTGGTTGAAATGACCCCTGTGTTATTGACATTCTTCGAAGGATCTAGGCGAAATTTTCCATCACCTCATTCTTTTGTCACATAAAGACTTCATCGAACAACAATTTGATAGGATATCCTACTCCATAATATCTCTTTTCTTCTTCCATATGATGCTTCTTGAGCTGGTAGGAGTGTTCTTCCCCAAGCTCAACTAGTTCAAGAGCAAACTTCATATAGAATAACCTCATCAAGGACTTGCATAAAGAAATAAAAAAGATCAGATTGCATTGATACCACTGACATGGAATAAGTGAAGAAGAACATGAAGGAATATATATAAGAAGGAAACACATGGAGATATTTCAAGAAAAACAGTAATACAATTAAACACATATTCTATTAATTAATGGAATACAAAAGACTATAAAATGGAAAGCAACAAAACTATCTAGAATTGTGGTAGCTTATCCTTGAAGATAGAGATGTGTGGGCTATGCTCATTCACAAGAAGCTGATTACAAAGAGGATGGAAATGCATTTTAGCATAAAACATAAATGAGAAAACCCTAAACATCCAAAATCTTAACCATAGAAGATGAAACACCAAAAGATTTGTGAGCCCCAATGTGGTTAGTTGATGTATCAAGTTCTTGGGGGCATAACGTTTTCATACGATCTCCATTTGGGGTGATAAATATCTTGAAGGAAAGGTTTAGCCAAGAATTACACATTTCGAATGACCCAGTACATTCCTTTAACCATCTATTATGGGCTTTTGCACCGGAAAAATGTCATTCAGGGCCTCAAAATGGCCTCAAAAGTTTGGTACCAAAAAATGTCTAGAAAAAATGCCAAGTTGCGGAACCATTTTGAATTAGTGGAATAGGTGGGTGGAAACTAGTATGCACCTAGATCATTATCGGACTTATGAATCTCAAGGGTTCTAAATGAGGGAGATATCTCAGTCATCTGAATAGGAATGGGTTTTATGATATTTTTATGTGTCAGGTTCTACTGAATGATCTATTGTATAAACCCACTATATTTATTTTCCCATTAAGTATGATAGAATATACTTGTCCAGTTGAATGATATTGGATGGGAATTTTAGGAGGTATATTTTTCCAGCACGGTGTGCATTCACAAAATGGTAAGTACATTTTTTGTAGAGGGGGGTGATTTGTCATTTCCAAATCATACAATGAACATACATTTGAGTTGGATTATTCAGGAAAGCAGGGAGTTCATATCAAATCCTTCTTGAACAATATAGGTCTTAACAACATCATATGTATAATGATAATCTAAGGTAACTCCATATTTTGGATAAAAAATTGTAAATGCAAGTCCACATGACAAGGGAGCTTGAAATCCTCCAATAAGAGCATAAAACAATTTGTTGTAATATGTGTCTATGACACAATAGAGAGAAGATATTTGAAGATATTGTTTAAGTAATGGATTTAGACCAAACTTGATTTCCCCAAAATGTGCATAAGGATATTCTTATTTTTTAGCCCAATCAATTAGATTTTTTTCATGGAGGTTGATATGGATTAGATCATCATCATAGGTAAAGGGAATATTTATAGAATGCACTTTTATGAAACAGTGTGAGAGATAATGCCATCATTTTAGTTTATAAACTTATTTTGGTTTGATAGGAGGTAGTTTCGAGTTCTTTGTGCAATTAGTTTTTGAAATGGAAATAAGACTAGAGTATGAAGAAATAGAAGTGGTTAAGGAAGATGTTTGTCTATTTCTTTAATAAGTGAAATAATATGTATTGTTTATAGTTATTTATGATAGGTTTATGGCATCTAACGAGGGGTGCATTGTTATGAGATATGACCCAATGAATTTTTAACAAGCTAACCTTAGGATAGAACTAAGAGAGTCAACTTATCCTGGAACAAATGGCATAAATTTGTGCCTATCCTTGGCTGTCTATATGACACTTAAGCCTCACATCCAATATCATTCATAAATGTAGATGCACTTTCTTTATCTCATTACAAACAATATAAAGAACATCACTTCAATTCATAAAACTTAGAAGAGCAAAGAAGTTGACATTTAAGAAGTATAACCACTACAATAATGGAAATATTTCATTGATACAGATGCTTACAACAACTCATTGAAGGTATGGTTATGATACCAACTGTCCGTAGGACCACAACCTTCTTTCTTTAGAGAGACTCCAATGAGAGCAAGCTTTAAAGGTTACAGACTAATAGAAGATATCTAATCTTTCTTAGTCATAGGAATGCTTTTGATCACCTAATATTTTTCTATTTTTTATTTTAATATTTAATAGATTCTACAAATTAATTAAATTTCAAAAATCTTGTTTATTAATTATTAATTTATTTTAATTATGAATTTTTAATTTTAATATGAATTTATTTATATGATTATATCATTTTAAATTCTCTAACATGATTCATAGTCTTAGTGGAATAAACTAAGATGGACGTACACAGACCATAAATCATATGTATGTGTGTGACATGATTTAGATGAAGTTAACAATGAGAATCATGTAAGGTTTCATTCTCTTAGCGTATACTTTGTAAGATATATATCACGAAAAAAACTCAATCAAGCCATGAAAATCTACAAGGCTACACAATCACTTAAGTTGATCTTCCAAATAATGAGATTTAGATTAAGTTTGGAATAACAATTTTGATAACTTTGACTATAGTTTAGAGCTTCAAATCTTGAAAAAGATCTTAAAATAATTTTAAAAATAAATTATACTTATATTTAAATTGCAAAAATGTTAAATTCATATACACCTACCGTTCAAATCTTAGATAAAATTTAAAAATAAATTAAATTGAAATTAGGAAAATGTCTAACTCAAATAAATTTAATATTTTTTTATTTTCATAAAATTTAATTTTAATAAAAATTATAAAAATTATCTTCCTTTTAAACTAAATGGGTATTGTGCAATTTAAAAATTAAAAAATTATTTTCATTGAATGATTAAGTTATTGTAAGTTATTATTAATGATAAAATAATTAATGAAAAAATATAATACAATTAAAATCCAATACAAATCAATTAAAATATATAATTCATTAAAATCCAATACAAATCAATTAAAATCTATAATTCATACAATATGCTTGCACCTTTAATATTTTATAATAGTCAAAGTGTATAAATTACAACAGTTACAATGACTAACAAGGCTGCGTGGCAGCTGAGTCCCTGCCAAGAAGGTTAGAAAGCAACTTTTGAAAAGTGGGGTCGAAGTGTAAATGAAACAAAGTGTTTGGTGCAAAATGTATATGAGGGAAATGTTGTGTGCAAGGTGCATATTTTGGAAAATGGGGCAAAGGTAAATGACGGTTGGCAGGTGGAGCACCATCTAATTTTGGAAAGTATATAGCAAACATTTCTTTTTTTGAAAGTATATAAGAAAGTAAAAAATTTGTTGACTGTGCACGATTAAATTTGGAAATTTAAATGCATTTTCAATGTGGACTGCTGAAAGATAAAAATATATGATGACATTAAAAATATATGACAACATAAAATTAATAGGAGATAAGAAATATACAAATTTTAATGTATTTGTGAACATTTTCCATACGGACTGCTGAAGGATAAGAATAAAAGTCTAACATATTAAAAAATAAATGCATTTGTTAGGAGAAAATGCTCCCCGCTTATCTGAACAAGAAACTATTTTTTTGGACAAAAAGGGAACAATCCAACATTTGGATAATTACACTGTCATAAGAATTTTTGGCTCCATGGAAGAACCTGCTCTCCCTCCATGTCACATTACGAACATAACTTTTATTACAGAAGTAGCACATCAATACAACTACTCACTATTTATTTTTAGTGCTTCCACAACGCCTGGTACCAGAATGTTACTGGGTGGAAATCGCAGTTGACATTCTTGGACAGAGACGGTTGCGGAAATCGACAGGAATGTGCTATTGCAAAAACTAAATAGGATGACATATAAAATTTCTTTCCCCTTTTGTAGCTTGACAATTGGGAAGAGATTTCACAAGAAATTATCCTTCCCCAATAAAAAATGGCTTGTTTGTTGACTATGAAATACAAAATTTAAAGAGCCATGCGGGAAATAGTAGTTGTGGATTCCTGTCCCGTTATTCTTGTAAACAGCCAGGAAATTTTGCGAAAATGATTTTTAAATGAACTAACCTGCATGCTTGTAATATCTTCAGGAAATAGATCCGGGTTTTCCAAAAAAAGGGGCAAGAGGTCCAATCCGTTATTATGTTTTGCTAGGAACTATTTGCAATCTTCTCCTTTGAACGTCAATGTTGGCTTGATCAATTTCAGCAACTACCGGAAGACCTGAGGTGAAAAAGAAACATAAAAGAGGTCATGCAGTGGAATAATTATTTTCTCTGCAATAAATTTATCGGTGCACCAAGAGACCAGGTCCTTACAGT
>JASDQU010439196.1:220664-231443 GCA_032191745.1 Picea mariana
AAAATGCCCTAGAACAGTGGAATTTTTGGTCATGATGACCGAAGATGTTCATTGTATCTCCACATAACTGGTGCGGAACTAATGCCATAGGTTTATGCGAAGGTTGATTTGCTGCAGATGATGGTTTAAATGAACAATAACAACGAATAATGTAACTTTTTTCTAAATCTTGGTTAAATGCTTATGAATGGGAAAGCTCCTCGAGCCTTTCGCTGATTAATGACAATCGGTATTGGTGGTGCATGATGAACTATTAGGAGTCAAGTTTATTTATTTCATATTTAGAAATGTGAAGGTGGCGGTTACAACGAAGAGCAATTAAGGAATGGAGGTTTCTTGAACGTGTGAAGGCCACACAGTGTGAAAGGGATTTCATGATTTTGAAATGAACACTCGGAAGGGACAATATAATATCCCTGCAAATTTTGGCTTAATGCGCATGGGTACGAGATTTCCTCGACCCTTTCGCCCATTAATGACAATATATATGGTTTCTGCATGATTGCCTGTTAGAATTAAATGCCAGTAATTCCATATTTAGAAACAAGATATGTCTATATATATATATATAACTTTATATTTTCTTTTATTGCAGAGAAGTGTGAAGGTGATGAACATGATGGAGAGCAAGGAAAGAATGGCAAGTTATGAAAAGTGATTGGACTTGATTCAAAAAAGGGTTACAAGGATAGTCAAGAAGAGATCATGAAGGGGGAGTTCAGCGACTGGTTTGTATATTTTAATAATTTCGGGGAAATGGCTAAGTATGGAATAGGGAAATTGCTAATTTCTTGCGTATAAATAAGATCTTATATATAATTTCCAACTGCTAATTACAAAAGGACGTCGGCACAGGAAACAATGACTACGAACTGAATATTTCTTCAAATCGGCAAAGGGATGATTCCCTAAAAAAATTTGAACAAATGGCGAAGTATGGAAAGCAGACAGATGGGCTTGAAAATGAGTTGACAATAGTTCCAGCAAATATGCGAGGAAGCGGTGGTTAAGTTGTATTTATCAAAAGTTTTCAGTGCAAAAAATGTGCATCATGGAAAAGGGCATGATAGGTGGACCATAATACAGAAAAGGATAAAATTTCATGTTTCAGAATTTTTGAGTGAAAAATGTGTAAAACGGAAGAGATCATGAAAAGGGCATGATAGGTCGACCATAATACGGAAAAGGGCATGATCTAAGAATGGTTGCAAATTTGTATATCTGTCAATTTGTATATAGCAGAGCTACAAATGCTATTTAGAGGTCCTGGAAAAGTAGAGGTGCAATGTTGATGTAGCCAGAGGAGTCCTCCTGTCAATTTCTATATGGCGGAACTCTGGGTGGCAGTTGTGGGATAGGGAACAATAGAGAGGCAATTTAAAGAAAGGGGGAAGCGGTCGTTGGAAATGCATGAATTGAGGAAATAGAAAGGCAGAGGACATTTTTCATAAGCGAATTGGTTTCAAAGAAGCCCCATTGTTGAAAAATCATGATCTACTAGTTATCAGGAAATGTGTTGTTGAAGATTACATTTTATTGCAACATGCACATGCAATTATGTTCTTGATACATTATTCCATGACCGTAACATACCAACTAAAGTAGTGAACTTTGTTTTTTACTAATTAGCATTAAAACTTAAAAATTGCATCTCTAGAAACAAGAACGATTTTTCTGGAACATTTTACATTAGTATTAGTAAACATAAGATCGAAGAAGTATGAGAGCACTGAAGTATGCCAATTAGAACATGCGTGAAACCCATAAAAGTGGCAGAGACGAAGAGTCCAAGGAAAAAATTTCGTAATAGAAAATCCATTTAAAAAATAAGAAAAGTACTAAGTGTTGTACATCTATGCTTAGAAATTGGATCTAGTTCTTCAGTTGAAAACATTGAAGGTATCTGCGACAAACACATGCATGGGTTCTGCAGTATGTAAGATCCTTGGAGTTTTCTCCTCGATTAATCATCCTCTGCTGAAATTGATATTTTTCATAAGCTTTTCCTGAGGAAGAAGACGAAAATGGTTGTAGGGCAAGTGGAATAGCCCTTAGTTGAATCCATCTCTTCATAGTCGAAACAAATTCAGTAGTACAACTTGCACATGCAATTACAGAGGCCCAAATTAATCCATTCTGGGTAGAAGGAGATGACTAGTAGGAAAATGCCTTGTAGCAACGGAAGTTTTGCACTTGATACCCGAAAAATATTAAACAATATTTTTTTGGCTTGAAATATATATCTGGAAGCATCAACATATGATTGTTTTATAGTCAAACTCTTCCACCCAGAACAGACTAATTTGGAACTCTGGAATTCATACTTTGGCGGTGCAAAGTGGTTGTTGTGTTCACTGTCCGTTTTTTTTTCTTCTGAAACTCCTTTTGGTGTTGTCATGACTGCGATCACCGAGCCAGAAAGGTCTGTTTTTTATGGTTGATTTCAATTTGGGCCCATGAGTGGGAATATTTTATTCATTTCCATCATCCATTGCCGTATCATCGTCCATCAGATCATCTTCTTTTGGCTTGGAATTCATGGCATAAAGTTCCGCGACAGGCATGACTGCAAGTGGGCAGGTTCTCTAAGAAGCCAAGGTTGGCATGGAATTTTTGTCTTGAATTATATCTCTCGGTGTACCAAGGGACCATTTCATTTTTTTCTCGTGGCTAGAGAGAGATGAATAGTAAGAATATGCCCTGGAATAATGGAACATGTGGCCATTATTCTCTAATGTGTTGACTGTGTGTGGAGAGAACTGCCGCCATAAGTTATTAAGAATTTCCATTTGCTTGAGATGATGTTTCAAATGAAAATCGGGGAGGGATAATATAAGCCTTCGCAAAGTCTGGTTTAATGCATATCAATGAAATATCTCCTTGAGCCTTTCACTGATCAATAAAAATTTCCAGGGTTTGTGCGGAATGAGTTGTTACCATCACAGCTCACTAATTGCACAATTAGAAAAAAGTGCGAAGGTAGCGGTGACGAAAAAAAGACATTAAGAATCAGAAATTTCTTAAAATCACCAACCCGTGGGCGGAAAAAAAAAAAAATATTGCGTCGCCTTTGAAATGAATACTTGGAAAGGATAACATGCTTGTGCGCAAATCTTACTTTAATTCATACCAATGACAAATCTTCTCCAAAATTCCAGACAATAATGACAACTGTAACGGTTGTTGCAGGATGGATACTAGAATTAAAGCTTAATTATTACATATGAAAAGTGGTCAGGCGGGTTACAAAAGAAAAATGGAAGAAGATATGCCCAGGAGATGTGAAGGCCCGATGGTTCTCTGCCTGGCGGACGGGTTCTCGTCCTGGCGGGCTGAAAATTAAGCCTCTATTGTTCTGTGTCCTACAAATAGCACCTACACTTTCACGAGATACAAAATGATAGGTGGAGTTGCGGGTTGGTTGGTTCAACATTGTGGGTTGGTTGGTTAAACATGTACTTTTATAAAGTATGGACATCAAATTGTATAGAACATATCCGAATCTGTGATTCCATACTTGGGCACTTTTTGTTTCGCGCGTTTGCGGCTTCGTGGGCTGAAAATTGAGTATCTATTATTTTGTTTCCTACAAATAGCACTCACAGTTCTGTGATATACAAATTGACAACGGGAGTTGCGGAGATGAATTTCTATACAAAATATAGACATGAGATTTTATACAGCATATGTGGATCACTTATTCCATACTGACACTTATTTTATCATAGGTTCGTGGCTTGGCGGGCTAAAAAAAGACTGAATATTGTTCTGTTTCCTAAAAATAGCATGCAGATTTCCGTGATATACAAATTGACAGCATGACCTACAGGTTGCTTGGCTGAACATTGCATTTGTATTGTTCTAGAACATATGCGCACTCTTCGTTTCCATGTACTACAAATAACAACCACATTTTCGTGATATACAAATTGACAAGAGGACCTGCGGGTTTGGTTGAACATTGTATTTGTATTGTTTTAGAACATATGCGGATTCCTCATTCCATACTTGGGCACTTTTTGGATCGCGGGTTTGCGGCTTGACGAGCTGAAAATTAAGTATCTATTATTCTGTGTCCTACCAATAGCACCTACACTTTTGCGATATACAAATTTACAAGCGGGCTTCTGGACATAGTCTCTATATAAAGTATGGAATGAGATTTTATACATCATATATGGATTCCTCATTCCATACTTACGCATTTTTTGGATCCTGGATTCGTGGCCTGACAGGCCAAAAATAGAGTCTCTATTGTTTCATCTCCTACAAATAACACCCATATTTCTGCGATATACAAATTGACGACGGGAGTTGCGAAGATGAGTCTCTATATAAAGTATCGACATGAGATTTTATAAAGCATATTAGGATCCCTGTTTCCATATTTAGGCAGTTTTTTGATTGTAGGTTTGCAGTATGGCGAGTCGAAAAAAGAGTCTCTATTGTTCCCTAACCTACAAATAGCACCAATATTTTTGTGACATACAAATTGACACGAGTTGCCACAGGCTGCTTGGCTAAACATTGCATTTGTTTTTTTCTAGAACATATGTGCATCCCTTATTCCATACTTGGGCACTTTTTTGGATCGCGGGTTCACGGGCGGGAGGGCTGAAAATTAAGTATCTACTGTTTTCTATCCTACAAATAGCACCCACACTTCCGTGATATACAAATTGACATGCGGACCTATGGACATAATATATATATAAAATATGGAATGAGATTTTACATAGCATATGCGGATCACTAATTGCATACTTAGGCAGTTTTTGGAGCACGCGTTGGTGGCCTGGCGCACCAAAAACAGTCTATTGTTTTGTCGCCTACAAATAGAATCCAGACTTCAACGATATACAAATTGACAGGTGGACTTGGGCTGCTTCACTAAACATTGGACTTTTATTGTCCTGTTGCGATCCCATATCAATTTCATAGTTAGCGATTTTTTTTTATCGGGGGCTCTGGAGCTATCCGCGACATATAAATTGACAGAAGTCGCTACGGACTGCTTGGCTGAACATTGCATTTGTATTGTTCTAGAAGATATGTGGATGCCTAATTCCATACTTGGGCACTTTTTGGATAGAGGGTTCACGACCTGGTGGGCTAAAAATTAAGTATCTGCTGTTTTGTATCCTACAAATAGCACCCACACTTCTGCGATATATAGATTGGCACGCGAACCTGGGGACAAAGTCTATATATAATGTATGGAATGAGATTTTATACAACATATGTGAATCACTAATTGCATACTAATTGACAGGTGGACTCGGGTTGCTTCGCTAAACATTGGACTTTTATTATGCCATTGCGATCCCGTATCAATTTCATATTTAGCAATATTTTTGATCGGGGGCTCTGGGGCTGGTGGGATGGAAATTGGGCCTCTATTGTTCCGCATTGTACAAATACATTGTTCTATGACATATGCAGACCTACGGGTTGCTTGGATGAACTTTTCACTTGTATTTTTGTAGAACATATGCGGAGTCCTCATTCCATACATGGGCACTTTTTGGATTGCGGGTTGGCAGCCTAGTGGGCTGAAAATTAAGTATTTATTATTTCGTGTTCTACAAATAACACCTACACTTCCACGATATACAAATTTACACACCATCTTGTGAACAGAGCCTCTATATAAAGTATGGAATGAGATTTTATACAACATATGTGGATTCCTCATTCCATACTTAGGCAATTTTTAGATCGTAGGTTCGTGGCCTGGATGGCCAAAAATAGTGTCTATTGTTCTGTTTCCTACAAATAACACCCAGATTTCCGCGACATACAAATTGACAGGAGGAGCTACGGGCTACTTGGATTAACAGTGCATTTGTATTATTCTAGAACATATGCAAATCCCTCATTCCATAGATGGACATTTTTTGGATCGTGGGTTCGCAACCAGGCCGGCTGAAAATTAAGTATGTGGAGCCCTCATTGCATACTCACAAGGGGACTCAGGTTGCTTCGTTGAACATTGGAATTTTATTGCCCTGTAGCGATTCTGTATCAATTTCATTATTATCGATTTTTTTCTATTGTAGGCTCTGGGTTGGCTGGTTGGAAATTGGGCCTCTATTGTTCCTCGCTATACAAACACGTTGTTCTAGAACATATGTGGATCCCTCATTCCATACATGAGCACTTTTTGGATTGTGGATTCGTGACCTGGCAGGCTTAAAATTAAGTATTTATTGATCTGTGTTCCACAAATAGCATCTTCACTTCCGCGATATACAAATTAACAAGTGGTCTTGTGGACATAGTCTCTATATTAACTATGGAATGAGATTTTATACAGCATATGCGGATTCCTCATTCCATACTTGGGCAATTTTTTTATCACGGGTTGGTGGCCTGGCGGGTTCAAAATAGAGTCTCTATTGTTCCCTCTCCTACATATACCACCTAGGCTTCTGCGATATACAAATTGCTAGGTGGAATCGGGCTGGTTGTTTGAACATTACACTTCTAGGCAGTTTTTGGATGGCGGGTTCATAGCCGGGCGGTTCGAAAATAGAGTCTCCACTGTTCCCTCTGCTACAAATAGCATCCATACATCCGCCATATACAAATTGATAAGAGGACTCGGGCTGGTTCGCTGAACATTGCACTTTTATTTTCCCGTAACAATTCCATATATGTATTTCATATTTAACAATTTTTTTTATCGAGGGTTGTGGGGTTGGCGGGCTGAAAAATGGGCCTTTTTTGTTCAGGCTCGTAGGCTGAAAATTGGGACTTTATTGTTCCACGCTATACAAAATCTACCCACAACTCCGCGATATACAAATTGACAAAGGAACCTGTGGGCTGCCTGAGGCATCATTGCAGTTTCATTGTTCCTTGTCCTCTGAATAGCGTTCAGAGATCTTCCATATATAGATTGATAGATGGACTTGAGAGATGGCGCATTAAATTATTAAAGGATGTTAAATCGCTTATTCTTAAAAGAATCAAGTACATAAAACAATTTTTTTTTTTAAATTCTATAACCACAAGCATAACAAGGACCAATTTGAATTTTAAGGGCCTGTTGTTCATATGACAGCACAATTGCATTCCGCACACTAAATATTCGTTGATTTCAAATTATTCCAGGATATTAATCTGACTAACTTCATCGAATAAGAGAAAATGCGAAAACAATGACCAATTTGTATTTTAAGAGCCTCTTGTTTGTATGTGTGGAAAGTCACAGTTCAAACACTATATATTCGTTGATTTCAAATTATTTCAGAACAATAGTTTGACCAAGTTCATCGATTAAGGAAATCTGCTAAAGCAAGTGACAGTATAGTTGTGTCACAGCGCCATAGAAATTAGCAGGTGAATCTATGTCCCAACTGGTTAAAAAAAAACAATTTTGTTGTTTGGTGTCCTCCAAAGAACAACTAGAGTTCCAGGGTATACAAATTGATAGACAAAGCAGATAACCAAGAACCAACCATACTTTAAACAGTCCACAAGCAAGTTCCTAGAAGGTTCCATAAAGCAGAACCCATCGACCTTTGCACCAAACAATTTGATATACTAAGAAAAGACGCCGTCGCATTTGTTTTCTATTGAAATGAACATTCATCTAGATGTTGAACAAATATTACATAGAGACATGAGGTATTTTTGTTTCCTCTCAAAGTTTCATATATATATTTTTTTCCCCTTTTCGGCCGATATGAAAAATTGCATTGTCCTCATTTAAGGTGAATTTTCTTTGTATCCGAAGTTTCCACAACATGTAGACACTGCTTGCCTTTTTATGTAGATATGTTTCATACGACAACTCTGCCAACTCAGGAAGCACATATTGTAACAATGAATACCTGATCGTACAGTGCACGGTTTTGTTTCCCACGGTTCGAATAACACCACTAAAGCAATGCCCATAAATATATGGACATTTTCACCGCATCGCAGAAAATCAATCGTATCATCAGTTATGAAAGCGGAGGCAAAGAAAACATAATGGAATTTTGCACAAACAGGCTCAAAGGGGGTCGAGTATACATTGACTGAAACTAAAATACCTTCAACTTGAGAATGCGAGGAAAGAAATTAATACATTGAACAATATAATACACAACTGCATCCCACCCTTCCCTTTAAAACAAAAAAAAAAAGTTAACAGCTATAAAAATTTGTTGAAGGCTATTTCGATAAGCAAAGAGAGGATGATTTTGTAAATGTATATGCACAACAATTATAGAGATAGCTAGCTTCTCCAGATCCTTTACTGTATCTTCTTGCAACTCTGTTACAAATATTGACTGGGTTGTCCAAAAGATCGTTTCTCTAGCATCCTTCATTTTGTTATATTTTTGAACAGCATAAGTGGAATCTTCCCTCTATGCAATTGTTGTTCCATTGACGAAAACAAATCTGAATACATATCGAACAATTGTAGTTGCAACATGGAACAATGCAATATTTGTGTAACGTATTCGACATGCATGCATAAGTGAAAGTAAACAACAAAACTGAATATGAAAAGTGGTACCATTGCCTTCTCGCTGTTCGACTCTCTATCCTTTATATGAAGAATGTGTTGTGACCCAAATTTCCTGGCCAGCATGACAACAACCCCAATCATTCCCATTGGGTGAATATCAGTTCTCTGTGCAAGTTGCCTAATAGTCAAGTCCGGGAGGAAGCGGTATTTTGAAAAAATAGGAGGAATTTTTTCCACAATGCTTGTTTCGTTGACCGAAATAATTCGATCGCAATGACCACAGTCATATACTATTTTCTGCAATATATTAAAATTTGTAATGGATATTCCATTACATGGTAATATCTTTTCTGCATGTTTCTAGACAAGTTGTGGAGGAACAGTCAGTGTGACTTTCATCGTGGCATCCTTGTCTATCATATCAACACGCATAATGGGTTTACTTTTGTTTTCCTTGTCCAAGTAGGTGGTATAGACAACCATTATGTCCCTGACGAACACCTGTCCAGTTTGGCGGTTGTTCAAGGCCTCTATTGACAGTACTTTGGATGTCATAACTTTAGACGTGAAGACATTTTTTGAACAGGAAAACTAAATTGAATGTTAGTGTGGTACAAGTACACACATGCTTTTGATCAACTATGGAGCTAGAGTTTCGCAACAACACCTCGTAGTCCGTGGAACATGCAACAGGTTCGGCATCTCGCTCGTACTTGCTGATACTTCTTGTGAGCTGTAAACCATGTACTGCAGATGGCATCAACATATTCGCCATGCCATAGATGAATATATAGCTTGGGAAATTTGTCTAGTAAACGTAGTAAGAGCAGAGCGCATGCATCTTTACCTTTGGCCTTGTCGGTTTGCCCATGTCTAGGATGACTGACTGCTCATGGCCATGTCACTAGTCCAACTTTTTCTAATGCAAGCATTTGCAGATGGACATCAAGACTACGTAAATATATGCATTCTATATTATATACCCCCACCTGGTTTGTATCTTTAATTTGCCGTCACACTTGGTATACCTTTTTGAAGATTGTACCACAGAACCCTCTGCTGTTGCACAAAATAATTCATCTCCCTATCCAAGCAACCTGTTTTTTCCAAGGCAGCAACTCAGAAGATGCAATCGACAGGAAGGCAAGTTAGTTTGAAAACAGACATGTAAAACAAAAAGAAACAGGTCCATTTACTTGCCAAAGAGTCCTTCGTCCTGTCCAACCATTTTGTTTGTTTAAATGCAACAATGTAGCGCAAACAAAATGGACATGCACTACCTTAGTATGCAGCAATAAACGTATGCAACCAAGAAAACTTACCATGTAGGAAGGCACACAACTAGCTTAACACATATCTAGACCATAAATGAAATACAAAACAATGCAATATGAAACAACAGTACGAGCAGGCACCTTTCTATATCCTCTTTAGTCGATGCAGTCGAGACTCTCTCCTTTTCTCTAGCTACTCTGTTTGTTTCAATTTGGGAACCCACAAAATTTAATGAACATTAATGGAAGCTGGTATTCAACGGAGAACAAGCAATATGTACATAGAGAAAAACTAACTCAATGAACAATCTACAAAGGTAGAAACATGAACCTTTTCGCTTCTCTATCCATGGTTGTAAACGTGTACAATTTTTTTCCCTGGCCAAAATATATTACAAGGCACAAAATATCACGCAATTGCATGGCCGCAGCTAAACAATTTTTGCTTTTCCCTGGGGACTTATCCACATATGCCCTCTAGCCATGTTCTTTATCCTCTACACGGACTGTTGTGCCCATGATACAAGTTCTCAGTTTTCCGTGGCTAATTACCCACACTTGCTTCCAGACATGAAAATATAATCTTGTAGAATCCTTGTTGCGCATATCATATGTCAAGATCAACAAAAATTGCATCATGCGCACACCAGTCTATGTAGAGGAGAAAGGACATGCCATGTCATATCCACACATCTAACCATACATGGTTTATAAATGTACCCTACATACATATGCTTTATTCCAACAAAAACAATGGGTATTGTAACTTCACATGTAATCCTCGAACAATTTTGCATGCAACTATTTTCTTTCATGGAAGGACTGCAGCACCAGGAAAATCTCACAGAATAACATATCTCGACTCTGATAGACATGGGAATTAAAACAACTACATATCCACTGGTGGGTGTAGGGGCTGAACACCTTAAAGAACCCCAAATAAAACAATAACAATCCAAAAAAAAAAGAAAAAAGAAAATCTCCAACCATCGCCGTTGTACCCCAACCCTGCAAGGCCGAATCAAAGAAAAGAAACCAACA
>JASDQU010439197.1:38305-51660 GCA_032191745.1 Picea mariana
TTTCCTTCTATTCTTCTCCTTGTACTACTACTTCTTCCTTCTTCTATCCATAAAAAATATCAAATGGTGAAGGAGGTAAACAACCAAAACAAGTCTCGAAAGGATATTTTTTGGTGGAAGAATGAAGTGTTGTGTTGTAAAAGTATTGAATATAGACTAGTTGTTCATCCCAAGTCTTTGGATGTCTATTGTTGTAACATATCAAAAATTACACCAACGTCTTTTTTACTACCTTAGTGTGTCCATCAATATGAGGATGGAAGGCAGTGGAGTACATCAACTTGGTATCCATTCTCTCCCAAAGTGTTGTCCAAAATATGCCCAAGAACCTGCTTTCTCGACTAGATATGATGGAGGTTGGAAATATGAAGTGTACCTAGACATGGCTGAAGAATAGCTCAGCTGCTACTGTGGAGAACTTTACAATGAATTTCCTCAAATACTAAACCAATCCCATGAAACTCCTAACCTTTGTCACATTGGAAGGGATAGGCCATTGGGTGATGGCTGCAATATTCTATGGATCGACCCTTGACTCTCCTCCTCCAATCATGTTTCCAAGATATATCAAGGAGGTCTTTCCAAACTCACTTTTTTGCAAGTTGGAAATCAACTGAGTCTTCCTCAAGGTCTCTAGTACCTACATCACATGTGAGAGGTTATCTTGCCAAGTATTGATAAATATCAGTATTTCATCCATATATACTATTACAAAAGAGTCAATGAAGGGGCATAGTGCATCATTCATTAATCTCATAAACATTCTAGGTGCATTGCATAATACAAAAGGAATTACTAAACACTCGTACAAACATTGTCTTGTTTTGAACGATGTATTCCATACATCTTCCTCTTTGATCCTCACTTGGTGATATCTTGATTTGAGGTATATCTTATTAAATAAATCGTCTTGTTGAAGTTGATCCAACAAGTCATCAGTCCTTGGAAAATGATATATATTCTTGATGGTGATATTATTCAAGGCACGATAGTCAATCCACATTCTCCAGCTTCCATCTTTATTTAGCACCATCATGATGGGTGAACCACATGGTGATGTACTGGGTATGATGACACCTTGCTCCAACAATTATTGTAGTTGCTTCTTCACTTCATATGATTTGATGACAAACTTCGTATACATCCCAATGTTAAGTAGTGGTGACTCCGACAACAAATGAATCTAATGTTCAATCACTCTCTTGTGTGGTAGTTCCTAAGGCTCTTGAAACACTTCCCTGTAGGCTTCAATTATTTGTTGTAGTTGTTGACACTAATCACCACTACATCCTTCCAAGGATGCCCTCATCTCCAAATTGTTGCCTTCTTCTTGCTACTTTCCTTATCTTAGGAATAACAAGACATACTTCTTTGTAATTGCCATGATTCTTCTTTTCTAATGAGCATCGATAAAAGAGAGCTTAGATTTKTCCTTGTGTGCATTTATGGCATAAGATTTTCCATCCTTAACTATCATATGTTAGTTCACCCTCCTTCTGAAAATKTTGTCCCTCACATAGAAATATGGAATTCCCAATATGACTCCACATATGTCAAGAGGAATCACATTGGAAAATACTTCATCAACAAAATTTTGATTGATYGAAAAATTGATTTGCATTGTTTTCTMACTTTCAATTCCACTTCTTTCCTTACCCATCCTAGGGGATATGGGTGCAGATGATATTGAGTCTCCAACCCATATTCTCAACCAATTTCATATATATCAAATTAGACTGTGAACCGAKATTGAACAAACAATCCACCTTGCTTTGCTTCATGTGGATTTTAATGCAGAAAAGTTCAGTCATCTCCTTCTCCTCCTTATGACTGCAAGTAACTAGTGATGCCTCTTTCTGAAGGTTAGTGAAATTAATATTCCCTTCTAGGTCTAAGGTGCTATCCACCAGTTTCTCAAAATCCACTGATATCAATGTTGTCTTATTCCTTTTCTGAAAATATTTGGGGCACTTCTTAGGGTGAAATTTACAAAACTTTTCCTCAGTGTGCCTTTCCATCAAATCATTTACATTGTTGGATGGAGGTGTTTTTTCTTGTGTTGCTTCCATGATCTTATTCTCATTCCACTTCTTCTTGTTTTTCTTCTTTCTCTACTACGATTGTGGTTCTACTTGCTTGTTGCTTTCGCTTGTCTCCCCCAAGGTATTGTTCTTGAATACTCGCCCCATCAATTGTATTTAGTCTAAATAAAATCAATTGTCTACGAATATGAGGTAAAAATTCCCCCAAAATACTTGATTAGCTTGTTTGGAATTTTGAGATAGACTCCCATCTGAATTTCTCTCTTCCTAAAATCTATCGTCAACTCCTAAACTGATTGTCCTTGTCTCTTCCTGAAGTAATTCCATACTATTTGCTAGTGTTCCTCATATCCTATTGGATAAAATTGGGATTTGATCATTTCTTTTATTACCTCCCAATTAGTCACTAGTGGCTCTTTTCCTAGTGCTCTGCTTAATGCATCACTCTCTCACCATGTCAAAGCATGGACTTCAAGCTTCAACCGAGCAAAAGCAATATTTTTTTTTCTAGTTACCTCATGCATGTTGAAGTATATTTCCATCTGATGTAGCCATTGGTTTATCCTRATAGCATTCACTTCCCCAATATATGGCTTGATGTCCACCTTYGCCTCTCCATGAAATGGTACCTGTGTCTTTCTATAGTTAAACTCTCTCATATCTGTCTCTATCTTATGCCATGTATTTGATTTATTGTCTTCCTTCTTGGGGCCTTCATGACAAGACTCTRTTGATGGTGTTTCCTTTCTCTTCACTGCTAATATATGTGACACCATGGATGCCAATATGGACAAACTCTACTCAAATCGATCCAACTTGACCTTGGAATCTTCTTCYTCTTCTCCTTTACAATGTTCCCTTCTCTCTAGCCTTGGAAATAACTCTTTTCCACTTATTTTGAAAGAACTATGGGTACTTACCATATAGGTATCACTAAATTCATTTGAACTTCTTCTCTGATACCATCTAATCCATAAACATGAGGCTTATAGTCTCACCATTTCACCAACACGTAAATATCTGTAAAAAAAATATAACCTTAGGTCTTATGATGATGGAAAATACTCGATCATCCAAGCCACAAGTTGAGTCATCCAAAATAAAAATGAATTAGCTATAAGTTGAGATGATAAATGAGTCGGAAGAAAGCTAATTCAAGTCGGAGGCTGGGTTGGAAGAAAGGCAAGTCGACCAATTTGAGTTGACCAAGGGAGCCAAATTGAATGATGCAGGAGCATCGTCAACATGTACACATGGCAGGACAACTCAATGCCTAATGACCAATCCGAAGTCATGGATGCTAGAAGGTACTGCAATGTTTTGAATTTGATAGAAAACCGATAAAAGGAAAGATCACACGCATAGATAGAATGAGCACGCGTGACTTGGGAGTTTAACCCTAGTCTCAATGTAACCGCAATTAGATAGCAGTTAGTTTGTTTCTTTTGTATAAAGAGAGGTTTTTTATGTCCAAAAGAGAAGTTATGATAATTATGAGAAAGTAGGAATCTCAGAGCAATAGTTTTTTCTTTGATTTTAGCTGTAACCATTTTCTTGATTTTGACTGAAGATAACAGAGAAAAATTGATCCAATGTATGGTGTGAATAGTGTTTGCAATTTCTCTGATGTTGTCTTAATCTTTTCAAGAATGAATGAATATTAGTACGAGTGTATGTAGCTTTGAAATTCTTGCATAAGAATCTAAATCACTTTTCTTCGTGAGTCGGTACAAGGTGTGCACACAGTCTACAAGGAGTGCGTTGATAGGGTCTGTGTCGACTCGTAAAGACCAGAAGAAATATCGTAAGACTTTCTTTGCAAGAAGATAAAGCAACTTCTGCAAGGAGGGCATAGTCGTCATAAGAACTCGAATCTTGTGTAAATATCTGTTGCAAAGAGTGCACAGACCTGGAATCCAATGAAGAGTCAAAGTGACTCCATAAAGAAGTCGAAGGACGAGAGCAGAAGAACTCTAGGAAGGCGAGAAAGGACTATTTTCAAGAATCCTTGGATCTAAGTTTGAAGAATTTCCCAGAAAAGCAAGAAGTGCTTGAGAGATCAAAATATTTGGAGAGATCAAGCTCAGGAGGAGTAGCACTTTCCAAGAAGCGCGAACGAGATCCAAGAAATGGACTCGTAGGAAGGATAAAGGTCAAAGTCTTTAAATCCTTTCATAAATATTCTAAGTATGAAGAAAGATTTAGCTCAGAGGGAATATCTGGACCATCAAATCATCATCCAGACAATGAGGAGCAAGTGCAGAGGTAAAGTGCACTAAATATCATAGCCATCCGATCAAGGTAAAGTGCACTAACATTAAAGCTTTGAAAGTGTACAAGAGAATCAGACTCACTAAACTTCGAAATCATCAAAGCCGTCCATTGTAAGGGAGGACACATGGCGAGAGATCAACATTTCTCTAACTCACAGAGGTGAAAATTCTTTCAGCCTCGCGATACATGAAACTCCGATGAGATCTGAGCTGTCAGATCATGGGGGGATCAGGTTCGTCGGATTGGTAGCTCCTAAATATTGGCATTTTGGATATCGGGAGAGCGGAGGTAGAAACACTCCCAAAGTCGGGAAATGCGAAATCATGATGCACATTTCATTTAAGCGCGTGGTCACTACCAGTGGTCACGTGAGGGAAGGGGCCTAGCCAAGAGAGAGCTAGCGCCTAATTACGCTGAAGCTTTAAAGCATTAAGGAGAATCTTGTGGGTTCCATAGTTCCCGCACCTTAAGAAGAAGGGGGCCTATTCAGTTAATTGATGTTATTGAGGGGATAAATAGTTAATCAGATTCAGTTTATTGATCGATCCTAGACCGGGAGGTCACGCAACCCTTAGGGGAGAAGGGGGGTCTGCATCAAGTGGTATCATAGGTGATTTTCATCTGTATATTTTAGGCGAAGGAGAAAAAGAACTCGAAGTTGTACTCTATGTGTAAGAGACAGTCAACACAATGCGACCAAGGAGATGAGGGGAGCCACCTTTAGCCAATCACATTGTAGAAAGAGAGATTTTAGAACTTCGTGCAAGGTTGGAAGTGATGGAAGCAATGCAAAGAAGAGCACCTGATGCTGGAGATGTCAGTGATGCAGAGAGTGAAGAAGTAGAAGCCGAAGAAGCTCCAAGGGAACACATTATTGAAGAACACTTGATAAGAGAAGTTGTTATATTGGGAGCTAGAGCCAATATAGAGGTCCCAATGTATGAAGGCAATTTGGATGCTGAAGAGATGCCAGATTGGATAAGGTCTATGGACAAATATTTCAATTATGAATATGTCGATGGGGAGAAAAGTGTGAGACATGTTGTCACCAGGTTTAAAGGACATCCAACACTGTGGTGGGATGAACTGCAGGCTGAGAGGAGAAGTAGAGGAAAACTGAAGATAAAGAATTGAGACAGAATGGTAGCCAAGCTGAAGGCTAAATTCATGCCCAAATATTATCATATCAATATGTTCAGGAAGTTGCAGAATATGAGACAGAAGGGTATGACAGTCAAAGAATACACAGAGGAGTTCTACAAGATGAACATCAGAGTTGGACAAAGAGAGCGGGACGAAGAAAAAGTTGTCAGGTATATGAATGGCCTAAGGTATGAAGTCCAGGATGAGCTTAGCATGATGTCGGTAAGGATAGTGGAGGATGCTTATCAGTTTGCACTAAAGGCAGAAGAGTAGTTGGCTAGAAAACAAAGCCAACGAGGTAGAGGTAAAATCTCAGCCCCGAACAAAGGCAAGGGAGTTTCCCATGACAATGCGCATAATTCCAAGGATGAGGTTAACACTCCACACATTCACTCAGAAAGAGGAGGAAGTTCCCAAGGGAGATAGGGTGGTGGAAGAAATTCTTCTAGAGGAAGAGACAGAGGAGGAATAAGATGTTATGCATGTGGAAAGATAGGGCACATGTCTTGGGAATGCCTCGAGAAAAAGAAAGAAGGAGGAGTAGCTCACATTTTGGAATCATAGAGAGAGAATGTTGAAGCATAGGGAGCAGAGGATGGAACATCCCTGATGATGAGAAAGGTTCTCTTAAAAACAGAGGCAGAAGTTAAAAGGCTAGTACATAGGAATAGTCTATTTAGGACAACTTGCAAGACTAAAGACAGAGTATGCAAGGTGATAATTGATAGTGGGAGAACTGATAACTTAGTATCCATAGAGATGGTGGAGAAATTGGAGCTAGAGACAATTGCACACCCAAATCCATATAAAGTCTCATGGTTGCAGAAAAGACAAGAGCTAATGGTTACTAAACAATGCTTGGTTGAATTTAAGATAGGAGGATATAGAGATGAAATTGTGTGTGATGTAATTCCCATGGATGTATGTCATATTTTGTTGGGAAGACAGTGGCAATTTGACAGGAATGTCATTCATGATGGGAGGAAGAATACATACACCTTGGAGAACAATAGTAGAACACGCATGTTGCTTCGAATTGAGGAGAAGAAAGTGAAAGGGGAAGCCAACACAAGCATACTCCTCATGAGTGGGAAGGAATTCCTAAAAGAAGTTAAAAAAAAATAGGAGATGTCGTTTTCTATGGTGAGGAAACCCATAGTTATCCTTACAAGTACTTCAATGGATGATTTTCCTGAAGAAGTTCAGGAATTATTGGATAATTTTGCTGACATAGTGGTGGATGAGTTGCCTAACTCATTGCCCCCCATCAGCAGTACCAATCATCATATCTATTTGATACCAGGAGAAAGTTTGTCGATCAAAGCAACATACAGACTGACACCTCGAGAGAATGAGGAGGTGAAGAACCAAGCTAGGAATTGTTAGACAAGGGTTTGGTCAGAGAGAGCTTGAGCCCATGTGTAGTGCCAACTGTCTTGAACCCAAAGAAATATGGAGGATGTAGAATGTGTACATACTCGAGAGACATCAATAAGATCACTATCAGGTATAGATTCCCTTTTCCAAGAATAGATGATTTGAGGTACTGTTTAATTGGAGAAAAATTATTTTCTAAGATAGATTTGAAAAGTGGATATCACCAAATTAGAATGAGGGAAGGTGATGAGTGGACGACAACCTTTAAGACAATTGAAGGTTTGTATGAGTGGCTTGTTATGCCATTTGGCTTAACCAATGCCCCGAGTACTTTTATGAGGTTGATGAGTGAAATACTAAAAGATTTCATTGGCAAGTTCATGGTTGTGTATCTAGATAATATATTGATCTTTAGCAAGACTAAAGAGGAGCATTTGAGGCACCTGACATTAGTGATGAGGAGACTACATTAGGAGAAGTTGTTGATAAACCTGAAGAAGTCATCTTTTATGAAGACAAAAATAATTTACTCGGGTTTTGTGATCTCTTCAAATGAATTGAAGATGGATCCAGAGAAGGTGAAAGAAATCAAAGAATGGTCGTCAACGAGGAGCATGTTTGAGGTAAGAAGCTTCCATGGATTGACAAGTTTCTATAGGAAGTTCATCAAAGATTTCAATGGAATTTGTGCACCAATGATGTATACAATCAAAAAGAGGCACAAGTCTTTTAAATGGACAGAGGAGGCCAAGAAGAGCTTCATTAAACTGAAGGAGAAAGTAACAGAGCGACCAATTCTGGTCTTGCCAAATTTTGAGAAGACGTTTCAGGTAAGGTGTGATGCAAGTGGCATTGAAATTGGAGGAGTTTTGAGCCAGGAAAATAGACATGTTTCTTACTTCAGCGAGACTTTGAATGAGACTAAGAGAAAATGCTCCACCTATGACAAGGAGTTTTATGCCATAACCAAGCCCTGAAGAAATGGAGACATTACCTTGTCCCACAAGAATTTGTCTTGTATATCGATAACCAAGCTTTACAATTCATAACCAGACAAGAAAAAATGAATTAGAGGCATGCAAAGTGCATTTAAGTATATGTAGAATTTTACTTTTGTCATAAAACATATTGTTGGGAATGCTAACAAAGTTGTTGATGCATTGAGCAGGAGATGTTTGACTCTGTAGGAATTTTAGGTAAAGACCTTAGGGTTTGATCACCTTAAGGAAATGTACAGTGATGATCCAGACTTCAAGGAATCATACGAAGCATGCACGAATCCTGTGTTGAGAG
The DNA here is from genome assembly GCA_032191745.1 of Picea mariana. Taxonomy (NCBI): domain Eukaryota; kingdom Viridiplantae; phylum Streptophyta; class Pinopsida; order Pinales; family Pinaceae; genus Picea; species Picea mariana. The sequence continues at coordinate 46,435 of JASDQU010439197.1, forward strand.
ATAGGAGCAAGTGGACAGGTCACAGAGTATATGATTCAAGAGGGATTGTTGTTCAAGGGAAATCAATTGTGTATACCAAAATGCTCAATCGGGGATAACCTTTTGAAGGAAAAACATAGTGGAGGATTGGCTAGACATTTCGGCCATGATAAGACATTTGTGCAGTTGAGCAGTTCATATTATTCGCCAGATATGAGAACAGATGTAATAAAATTCATGAATAGATGCAGAATTTGCCAACATGAAAAAGGTAAAAGACATAACACTGGATTATATCAACCATTTCCCATACCCGAGAGGTTGTAACACCCTATTTCCCCCAGTCTGTAAAAATAACTATAATGGCCAAGAACTATGGAAAACTCAAAGATGTGAATGTTTGATTTGACTGACCTTTGCATAAAAGGTTGATGAATGTAAATTATGTTATGAATATGTGTTGCATGACTGCTGTAAGAGGGATGTGCTAAAAGAGACCATGATGGCTAATGAGAGGTGGTGGAGGGGACCTAGAATGGTTGTGTTAAATTCCACTGAGCCAGTACCGTACTGGTTTAAACTTGCTCAAAAATCAAAGCAGCTCTCTGACCCTGGAATGGATTTCCCGTCAGAGTGGTAGGTGGGGAGGCTCCTCAAGAGATAATGAGGGGATGGGGATGAACCGTCCATCCGTAAAAACCCTCAGACCTAACCATAGAAGGTGAAATTCACGCCACACGCAACCCTTACAGACAAATTGGCAAGAGAGGAAATGTGGTGGAGGAGATCACGTGCGACTGGGGATCGCAAAAAAAAAAGAGAAATGGAGAAACCCTAGAAACATAGGGAGTTCTAAATACTAGAAGAAGGAGAGTAACCTTCATCCTATATTATTTTCCTATATCAAGAGAAAGAGAGTAACCTTCATCCTTGATTTCCGTTGAGCTGGAAGTAGGATACTGAACCTCAAAGCATCGTGGTCTAGCTCGGGGGTGGCTAGTGGTAAATCCATTTGGAGTCACTGAGCCTACGGTTGGGTGGAAACGAGCACCCCTCTCAGCAGTTGCATCATGCCTGATAGATATGATAAGTGTTTTATACCTTGTATTTCAAACTGAATATCATGAATACATGCTTATGTTTATATGCCCATAATAATTTATGTGTAGAATGATTTCCTGGTGTTTTAAACTGGAAATAATGGATGCATGTGTATGCTTATATGTCATCGTTGGTTTCTGTACAAATGGTTAAGTCTGGGGCATGAGTTCACTCCATGGAGAATCGTTTTGTTTGCTTGATTCTCATACTATTCTGGGAAGGCCCCTCGAGAGTACTCTTCCCCGAGAATCACCTCATAAACCTTGGAACCGTACCGAACCTTTACCTAGAGACTCGACTAAGATCAGGGACGATCGCCCAAGAATCGTCTGAATGTTCATGTCATCCGAGTCTGGAAACCTTATGCAAGAAAAGGTAGCTCTCTAAGGTTGCCGAGTCGTGGGAGTTTGAAGCCCCGAGAAGTTGAATTTCGTGATTCAAGCTCAAAAGGGATAGCGAGTCTAATTAAGAGAGAATACCCTATAGTTTGGTAGACGAACGGTCAGAAGCCTTTCAGAAATACCCCATATCTATCAAGACCGATGGATCTAGAGAAGGAGCGCAAGCGTTAACACCTCGACCCTTTCAGCCTTCACAAGTAGCGATGGGATCCAGGACCATAGATACAAGGATCTGACGGAGCTTTATTGACCATCGATCTTAGCCTTTGCACCGGCAGGAGAGCAGCATTTCACTGACTCGTGACTTAGGGTTCTCAAGGGTAGGACTGCATGAACTCATGATTCACGAGATCGCGATGTGATCGTGGTCGTTGGATCCAGGCCACTGAAGAACCGTGGGATCAGAACTTTCGTGGTTATCGCCTATCGAGTGTTCAGAACTTGAGAGAGTTTCTTCTCAACTGTAGAAGTCGTGAAGTGCCGAACACCGAGGGATCATGCAAACATGTGGCAGATCCATTAGGTGGGGACCACGTGGTTGAAAGCTGGTGTTACAACAAGTGCCCAGAGAAAGGTGGGAGCGGGTGACAGGTGATGGACACATGTTGCCTGGGAAAGAGTCAACCCATTTTTGACTTATCATATCTCGGGAATTCACGAAGGAGGAGCATGAAGGCTCAACACTCCAACTCGCAAAGTCACGAGATGCGAGTAGAATTAGTATTTATCTTATGACGCAGGTGATCGATGGTGGACACTTGTCACCTGGAAAAGAGTCAACCTAGTGTTGACTTATCATGGCTCGGGGTTTCAAAAGATGAAGAAGTTGCACCCTAATTGCTAAGGACGTGAAACACCGAGAGTCAAGTTATCGTGTGATGGCGGCAGTGGCATAGCTCATGAGCAGAGTATAGCGGAGGAGACAAGTGGCGTGTGTGCATCGCTTTGGCAGAGCCCACGTAATGTTGACCTCTCACATCTCGGGATTTCGCAAAGGAGGAGCACGAGGGCTCAACACCTCAACTAGCAAAGTTGTGAGTGGTGCTAGTGTTTGGCCTAGCCTACGGTTACATGTAGCAGGTGCTAGTGAGGAGGGAGCCATACCCGTATCATATCTCAGGTATCAGTGTTTGGAGAAAGGGGAGTCGAGAGTTTTGAATCCCAACTCGCGAGTTTCAAAAGGCGCTTGCGCTAAGGCTAGGTTGTGGTAATTTGGAGGAGGATAAGGGAAGGGAGGGTCTGCGCTAGGCCCCATAGAAGTCTCGAGGAATCTGTCCCTTGAAGAAAAAGATGAAAAATAAAATAAAATATACATTGTCGTAGTGGGTGTGTGACAAATTGGTATCAGAGCATGGTTACAACACTTGGCCTGCTCGGGCTCATGGACGAGTTGCGCAGGAAATCCATATGAAGTACTCTTAAAAAGGAGTAACTCTCTATCCTAACCCCCCTTATCAAAATCCAAAGTTAAGAATGAAAATTCCTATTGTGTGTATGCATTTGAAAAATATGAATTATGCACTGATTGTGAATGAATATAATATTGACTAACAACAAGTGTTTTTCTTGCACAACAAGCAGACGATCAACCATGGGAAAACTGCAGATGCATAGAATGGTGACACACCACGAAGTGGGGGATGGCTCCCATAATAGAGATGAAGAGTCTGGTGAAAGGAGAGCGGTAGAGACCCCTCCAGATCTAGCTGAGACTGTGAGAAGCCTCATGGTAGAACTACAGAGTTGCAAGGCCAACAACGAGAGGTTGATAAAAGAGCAAGAGAAGAAAACAGAAATTAATGCAGTCTTGCTGCAGAGTTTATCCGACATACAAATGCAATTTCATCATGGACCTGACACCAGTCACGTGGACCAACGACAGACAAAGAAAATTCGAAGTCCACCTAAGATACGGAAATGTGGTATTTTAAGTGGCCACATTGGGAAGAGCACCTAGAGAAAGGTCCACCCCAAAGATAAGGGACAAGAATCAGATGAGTCCTCTGGAAAGGAAACTGGCAACTCGGAGGGATCTTCTAGTAGTAGAACTAGTTCTTATTACCAAAAAAAATGGAAGAAGCGAAAGCATTCCAAAAGTCATAATCTCAAAGAGTTCAAGAACGACAAACCACCCTCTTTCGACGGTGAAATAAAGAAGGGGGAGGAAGTGAAGGCCTGGCTACTTGGACTAAAGAAGTATTTCAGAGTCCATGACTTCTCAGAAAATTTGAAGGCCCGAGTAGCCACTTTCAACCCGAATGGGAAGGCTTCCATTTGGTGGGAAGACCTTAAGAATGTAAAAGGGATTCGCGAAGAGGACCTATCTTGGGAACGGTTTGAGAAATAATTTAGGAATAAGTATCCGTCGGAAAAGTATTTCGACAGAAAGACTAAATAATTCTATGAACTCAAGTTGGGGCAACTCACCATAGAGGAATATGTCAGCAGATTCCTCAATTTGCTGAGGTACGTACCCTATATAAAAGCAGAAAATGCAAAGGTGCAACGATTCATCCGTCGACTACCTAAAGACTATCAGAACAAGATTGAGTTTGATGAGCCAAAGACCCTAGAAGACACTATCCGAAAGGCAAGATATTGTTATGAACAGTTGGGGCATCGGACAGAACCTCACGAAGGATGGAAGCAGAAGAATAGTTTGGGATTCTAGAAAAAGGGGTTTAAATCCCCAAGATTTAAAAAATATAAAAAGGACTCAAGGATGAGATTCACAACCCGAAGTGTACACTAGCAGAAGTTTCCCTCCCAGAGCGGAAATAAACCTTCTGGATCTACCCCAGGAAAGATTGATAACCCAAAGAGAGAACCCTTGAAATGTTGGGGTTGTAGAGAAGAACATCTACTGAGGGACTACCCGCACCGACAACAGAATAGTCGGAGAATCTACAACATTCAAGAAGCTACCACTGTCAATGATGTGGCCAGGAGTGTTCTGCAAATCTATGCAACCTTGGATGATAAGCAAGCTAACCATGAAGCTTCAGTGGTGGATATGGAAGGTATGATCACCAACCATCTAGTGTCTATTCTAATTGACCCTGGTTCAAATTTTAGTTATCTAGCTCCTAAGGCTGTTGATAAGTGTAAATTACAACCACATAAACACGCCAAGCCATGGTTGGTACAGTTAGCCATTGGCACCAAAAGAAAGGTAGCGGAGGTCATACCAGCTTGCCAATTCACAATGGGTGAATTTCCCACCCAAGAAACCCTTAACATACTACCCCTAGGATCATATGACTTGTTGATTGGTATGGGCTGGCTAGCCACATATAAATCCAGAATGGAATGTTACCATAAAACCTTATAATGTATGTGAATAAGGAAGAAGGATAACCCTTCGAGGGATCCAAAAAACTGTCTCGGTGAGACGAATATCATCCCTTCAAATGAGAAAGTATTGTAGAAAGTGATGTCCACTTTATGTGATAAAGGTGTTGGAATCAGTTGAAGATGACAAACCAAGCCTCGAAGACCACCCCACACTAAGAGAATATAGAGATGTATTTCCGAAAGAGGTATCGGGTCTACCTCCGAGAAGGGACATTGAATTCTCTATAGAACTTGCACCAGGAGCGATGCCAGTGTCTAGGACACCCTACAAGATGAGCACACCCGAGCTAGTTGAGCTTAAATTACAACTAAAAGAAATGATGGACAAAGGCTATATCCGGCCCAACGTGTCTCCATGGGGAGCACCAGTTCTATTTGTAAAGAAGAAATA
>JASDQU010439198.1:4942-50471 GCA_032191745.1 Picea mariana
CACATCCTAAACAATTTGTAATAGGATTAATACATCATTATGTTTAATATAACTTGTTATCACAAGATTTGTACTTATGCAAAACTCTCCACAAGATGTCAATATTGTGTATCAATTGAAGGTAAAGAAAATACTTCCCTCATTTTAGTGATCAAATAGCAAGATTAGACAAGCCTACAACCCCCTATGTTGGTCACTTAGATGCGATGGGATAGGTCTTAGGAAAAGGTGAAGGGTGAGATTGTTTGTGCAAGGTAATTGGGAAACTTGTGTGAGACAATAAACTTTCCAATGTGTATAATTATCAACTACCAAATTAAATTGCACGCCATTCACCTTTATACACTATATATCAAGTAAAACCAATTTCTCTTGTAAAATTGTAGTGGTAAACCAATCTATACTAATAGCCCCAATGGTTTTAGAAAATTTATTTTATAACTCCAACAAGTTATCCAATGAATATGAAAAGCATTGAGGTATAATTAGCATGGAAATGATGTCATAAAGATAATTTAAGTGAGGGTTTTAAGAATTGTTGAGAGTATAAAGCATCAGAAACATAAATACTAGTGCCGACTACTTTCCTAGGACAAATGGAGTCAAGATAATGCATTCAAGGAGGCCAAGCAAGAGAGAAGGTGAATATTTGAGCCTTAGAGTTATCCACTCATATTAACTGTTTTGAAGGGTTAAAAATATCATCTCCAAATTTTTCAAATGATCTTCCCAAATCTTGATAAAAGTCAAAATATCATCCAAGAAGGTTACAATAAACAAGTTCGAGAAATGGTCTTAAGATATCATCCATAAATCTTATAATTGTTGTCATAGTATTGTGTAATATAAATTGCATAACGATTCACTCATGCAATCCATGTGTTTTTTTGAAAGTAATATTCCAAATTATTCTTTGTGTATATTGTCATATTGGTATCCTTACCTCTAATCCAACTTCATGATAACACATGCTTACAATATTTGGTTGATTATTGCTTTGATTATTTGTAGGGGATATATAGATTACAATATTACAATATTACAATGTAATATAGCATTACCATATTACATTGTAATATGGCATACAATATGGTATACCATATTTCATGTAATTTTTTTTTTTAAACCTAAAGTCATCGTCGCAATATCAACACAAGTTCGTCGGAAATTTTACTATTTTACCACAACTGTCGCTATAGAAACGAAACTTCGTTGCAATTTTCCACGAATATTCGTCACATATACAACATGTGCATCATAAATCTAGTTTTGAGATATTGCACTCGTCGATATTACCACGTATTTTCGTCGCAAGTTGCGACGGTCTTTCGCCGCACATTTAGCAGCTGCGTCGTAAGTTATTGGCTTGGCATATCTTTGCGTTGCAATTGCGACGAAGTTTCATCGTAATTGCCACATTTCTTCATTGTTATTGCAGCAAAATTGCGTCGTAATTGCGACGATGCATAGGGTTAACCGATATTGAAGGTGGTGACATGTGGAGAGCTAATTTCATTAATGTTTCCACACACACCTGAATCATGGATATAGCAACGAAATTATTCCGACGAAAAAAATTCTCAACTTTCGTGGAAATTGCGACAGATAAGTGTGGCAATATCAACAAAAAACCATCGCAAATTTGGTCATATGTACTAGTGATGTTACTGCGCCAATGGAAAAACTATTAAAGAAGAATATCATATTTCAGTGGAATGAATACTTTCAACAAGGATTGGACACCTTAAAAGAAAATATGGTCACAATACTTATCCTAGTATTTCCAAATTGGGAAAATACATTTCATGTGCATGTAGATGCATCAACCATAACACTTGGAGCAATTATAGTGCAACCATGATCAGGGGATTTGGACCATCCTATAGAATTTCCAAGAAAAAAACTGTCAGAATCAGAGAACAAGTATAACACCACAGAAAGAGAAGGATTATCCATGGTCTATGCAGTTCAGAAGTTCAACTACTTATTGGGTAAGAACTTTAAAATGCTCACAGATCATTCTACCCTAAAATATTTAGTCAACAAGCCAGTGTTGGGGGGGAGGATCTGTAGTTGTGTTTTGTTATTCCAATAATTTGACTTTGAAGTGATAGTCAAACCATGAAAGTTAAATGCAGGACCAGATCACTTGTCAAGGGTAACTAATGGAGAAGAACCTACCAATTTGGAAGACAACTTCCATGATGTGCAGTTATTTTTAGTCCAAGTAGATGATGAATATTTTGATGATATTATTGAATATTTGAGTACAGGGATTGTGCCACACACGTTTAACACTGCGTAGAAGAAAAATATGGTAGTTAGAGCTACAGACTATCAACTGATTGCAGGAAAATTATATAAAATAGGTGTAGACAACATTTTGAGAAGGTGAGTACTTGAACATGAAAGTCCTAGAAGTTTTGCAAAAGATCATAAGGGAACAGTTGGAGGACATTATGCAGGAAAAGCTATCGCACAGAAGGTATTGCAAACAGGATTATGGTGGCCAACAATTAATAGAGATGTTAAGGAATATTTCCAGACATGTGATGTCTGTCAAAGGGTGGGAAACCAAACAGAAGGGACGAGATTCCCCTAAGACCAAAGGTAACTTTGCAGGTATCTAAAAAATGGGAAACAGATTTTGTGGGACCAATAAATGCACCAATAAAAAGGTCAGTAGCTATATATATCATTAATGTGAAATAATACTTAACAATATGGGCATAAGAAGAACCAGTCAAAGAATGCAGTGCATAAACAACATCACACTTCTTGTTTGAGCAAGTGATCACCAGGTTTGGTTGCTCAAGAATTTTGATGAGTGACCAAGGTACTCACTTTATAAACAATACTATTAGGGCTATGACTGAGGAATTTGAATTCTATCRCCAGAAGAGTACATCATACCATCCTCAAGAAAATGGAACAGTAGAAGCCTTCAACAAGATCTTCGCGAATTCTCTGACAAAGATCTGCAATGTCAATAGGGACGATTGGGATTTGAAAATACCAACAATATTATGGGCATACATGACTAAATTTAAGAAKTTGAYAGGACAAACACCATTCATATTGGTGTATGGGAAGGAAGTATTAGTACCAATAGAATTTCTAGCACCCACTCTGCCCATAACAACAATTACCAACATGACAGAAAGAGGTGCAGTAAAGGAGAGGTTAAATGAACTAATGGAGATGGAAGAGGATAGGATTCTGACAGGTTTTCATCAAGAAGTACAGAAAGAAAGAGAAAAATATTGGCATGGAAAACATATCAAGAGGGAGAGTTTCAAGGAATGAGACCTAGTCTTGCAATATGATAGTAAAGTTTTTCAACATCCTGGAAAATTTAGAAAGCATTGGCTAGGGCCATATGAGGTAAAGACTGTCACAGATGGGGGATATGTACAACTAAAGGATTTGGTAGGTGCATAGCTGAAAGGAATGATCAACGAGAGTCGACTGAAACTATATAGGGACAATCGAACTCCTAATTCTTAAAAGTTACAATGCAATAAGAAAAACATGTATATAGTGTACTATAGTAGAGACTAGGATAGAAAAATGAGAAAAATAAATAGAAAAAGAGGGAAAAAGAAATACAAAAATAGAAAAGACAGAAAATACAAAAATACTTGGAACTACAGTGTGCCGAGAAAGTGGACTCAACACGATGAAAAGAAAAATTTATGTGCGCAACATATGGGTGACAGGAATAAAAACATTATGCACTAAGGAAAAATTGTAGTAGAAATGCACGACACACTTAAAAAGTTCAGCGCACCAGAAAAAGGACCAATGGTTGGAAAAGAAAAAAATGACGGTTATGGAAAAAAGGCACCAATTGGAGGAATTTATGAAATTAAATGAAACATACTTGAAAATATTCATTTCATTAATCACAGCCAGGGAAGCCTCTCTGAGAATMTTCATGAAATTTATGGMACCTTCTATATAAAGGGGAAATGTGGGAAACATAACACTTATTGTGAAATTGTGAACTCGCAGAGCTATAGAGCACACATGAAAATAGGTGAAGTTCACAATGCGAACTAGTMTAACTCGATTCAAAAAAAGAAACTAGTACCCATTATGGCACCACTGAATATTGGTGTGCCGAGAAAAACCTGAAGCAACATTAGGGAACCACACGAAACAACAGAGGTAGAGTAAGAGATGGATCATAGAGAGGGAATATTATATGTGGAGATTATTGCCTCCTCGTAGGTCAAGCTAGTGAGTCCCACACTAGTCAAGGAAGAGGCACAAGCCCCAACAACGGTTGGCATAGAAATCGATTCACACGATAGTGCACAGGTCCGCCAAACAACCGACACAGGCAACTGACAAAAACCTGCGAGGGATGAAGTAGCCCAAAGAAAAAATGGGGATGCCAATGAGAAAATAGAGGTTGTGGCGTCGAGACCACAACCTGAAATAGGGTTTATGCAGAAGCAGGAAAGGTTGGTAGAATACATAACTGGGTAGCTAGATTCAGGCGCAAAGGATAGACAAGCAGAGGTTGGGACCTCTAGCACATCGATAAGAAGAAAGGGAAAACAACCCATGGAGCAGTCCCCACACAAGCATCTCGATGCAACAATCTTACTATCACACACTCCAGAGGGAGTGCAGACTACACCAACACTTTTGGGTTGCGTGGAAAGTCTTAGGTACTCACACCATGATGTGGTCGAATCTATATAATTCCCAGAATTTGTGCATCAAATATACATGGACAACATAGGCACATGACCCTTTGGCGACCCTATACTGCAACTAAAAGCATGGGCAACTAGCCTGTCCAACACATGTATCCTCAACTTGTTGGAAATTCCCCATTTTGGCAAGGGGGAGGAGGTAAATAATTGAGTCAAGTAGTTAATGGAGGTCCTCCATGGAGGCTTATTATGGCTGGAGTAACCTGTCACAATCGACATCAAGTTGATTGCATTCATCAAAGGTCTTTCATCAATGGGTGAGAGTCTTGCGCAGTACCTAAATGACAAGACAAAGGAGAAATCTCTTTTTGAGGAGATGAAGAAAACATGTGACACAAAGAGGGGCTCGTGTGGTATAATAATAAAAAGAATCAACAATGCAACCACAAGAATGGCCACAAATCTTATGTCCTGCAAACTATAAGAAATTTCTGCAACGAGGAAGTCCCACCAAGTTTTTTCGCAGTTGTAGCCCATTGCGTCAATGGCACTGTTGGCACAGGGGTAGACCTAGGGTTCAACACTACAACAATGCACCAACAAAACCCTAACTAATGGCCCTTTTGGCAACACCTGCGAAGCAGATGAAGTCTCACCTGAGGTATAGGCAGGGGTGGTTGCAGGACTCAGGTGTCTGCAACCTTATATGGGACATAGATCTGTGATTATAATACTTAATAGAGTATTTAGCACAGTCAATTCATCAATATTTAACCAATATCTACTTCGCAGATAAAACAGAGAATCGCAACATTCACCCAGATATAATGTATATAAGAACTTAGCACACATAATTACATCAGATCTAGTAGACTCAAGCACTAAGAAAGTTCAGAGATGTCATATCTAGCATCTAGATTCATCATAAGAACAAATCATAAACAAATCTATCTATCTATACCAAATCACTCAGCAAGTAAAGACATAAGCACATTAGAACATCACACATATCATAATAACATAGTATTTACGTGGTTCACCCCCACCCTGGGGCTACATCCACCAACGCTTCTTATTTATTAGCTTCAATCAGTCATCTACATGCACAGAGCCATAAAAACMTTACTCCGCATAGGACAGGAGACCTGTGCAGCTCGTTAGATCCTGCTTCYTTGTGTTACAACACAAATCCCTCCACAATCGCTTACAATGATTTTCACTTAGTTCTGCAAGTCTCACACAGTATGCATGAAGCCTTACACTTCTTGATCACACATATCAAACTCTTAGCACTTATCCAACTTGCACAAAACTTGCACACTACTTCTTACGTTGCATAGCCTTCTATTTATTCTTTCAAAATAGGCCTAAACATGGGTAAACCCATGGGCCAACATCCCATTCATGTTACATATTCCCAAATCCCAAAAAGGACCCAAAAAGGGGCTGATATCCCTCGATCTATGCTTCGTATTATGCTCCATATTTGGCAGGATGGCGAAGTCCCAAAATAGGTTAAAATTGACCAAGGATCTCCCAAAACTTGGTCAAGGGCCAACAGGCCCCCAACACTCACCTGTGACTCGTCTCAAGTCACTCTGGTCTAGCTAGTTTTCCTTCGAATGCCTTGATATTGGCTCGAGTTGCTTTGACTTGTCAATGTGCCACAACCTCCTATTCTATGAACTCCTGGATGATTGCATCATTGACAGGTCCCTGTAGACTTTGTTCAGTTGTAGTGACAACCTGCTCTAACTCTTCTCCTTGGCCTTCTACCTCTGTAAACAATTGATAGGCCTTATCCTACCCGGGTTGGAGCCTATGAGTTACTTCCATAACTCTGCTCTAGATAGTGTGGATCTACTACTAGGCAGTGTGCTTCTCTTGGGAGCACTTAATTCTTTCCACAACTAACAGGGGCTTCAGTTATGCCTGTATGTTTTTGGCTTGATACTTCACCTCTTGGAGCTACAACTCCAGGGCCTTCAATTTGTGGTTATCTATGAGTTGTTCATAGGTCTGGTCACTGTGATCAGTGAGTTTCTTACATTCCAGGGTAAGAGCCTTTAGCCTTTCAACTGCGCTCTTGGCAGTTGCTTCTCTTTGGTCTCTTACATCTTGTGGGGTCTTGGGTACTGCACGTAGTTCCAAGTCAGTGATGTGTTGTTGTAGTTGTTGGATAACTTCCTCAAGTTGCACTACTTGTTGTGGAACTTGATCTTCATCCTTTACTTCTACGACTATCACAGAGTGAAGTGCTCTGTTGACCATTTCCTTTATTTCGATTTGCTCCATGAGCAACTGTTCCTTTTCTTGTTGTAGCTACGCTTTTTCTTCGTCAAACTTCACTTGGAGAGAAATCTTTTCCTATTCTGTAGCACTACGTTGCTCTACCAGTACCCCTTGTACTTGTGCCAAAGCCTGGGTGTCTTTCTTTGTTTCTTCATGTGCTCATCGAAGGTGGGCTTCGAATGTATCGGCTAAGTGGTGGAGTTGAGCTAGTTCATCTCCTAATTCTGGTTCTCCCAATAAAGTGGAGATTGCAAGGATCGACTATAGGGCCTGTTGTACCCATCAAAGTTCAGTCTCAATTCGATCATACATCTCCTCTTGCTTTTCTTCTTGTTTCTTTTTTATTTCCATTGAAGCATCTTGTAGGGCTACTATGAGGAAGTCGAAGTCGTCAGAGGTGAGGACGGTCTGCATCTTGGTCATGGTGTCCTTTGATTTCTTCTAAGAGAAAGGTTTCAGAGGAAAACCTTTCCTCTTCTTCAGGAGATCAACCTCATCACCTTTCTTCTGTTCAACTTATTTTTCACCTAACTCTTCACCATCACCTCCTTGCTTTAGTGAAATGGAGGCAATCTTCTCGGATGTGCTATCTACTCTTTGTACTTATTCAGTCTTCTTTGCCTTGCTAGGTCCGGGTGTATCCTGCACAATTTCTGGGTTGTCGATGTTGGATATCTCTGTAGAGTCTGCTGGAATAAGGAGGTCCATCGACTAGTCCTTGGTGATCTCCTCCAAGTGCTCCTCCACCAGCTTGTAGTAGGACTGAAGTTGTTACTTGTGTTCATCAACGCATGCTGTGATGTAAGTAAAATGTCTATCTGCATTGAACTTCATCAGAGGCCTAAATCAGTGTAGAGTGTTTAAAGTCATGCGAGGCTCAGACTATATAGATACCTTCAACTAATTGTAGTATGTATGGAAACCAACATTTGACTGCCACTGTTTATTCATATCGCTTGAATACCATAGTGTATTGAACTTCAYGGCTAGTGGTTCAAAAGGCTCGATGTTAGGGAAGGTTGCACCTTTCGGCAAATCCCAGGCTATAAAATCTATAAGAATCAAGAGCTAGCTGAAATGAAATTTGTATCCTTGATCCTGTTTTTCCCTGTAGTCGAGTTCCAGCTGTTTCACCAAGTACTTAGCCCAATTCATCTAAAGGCCTTCCACGCAATTCCCTGTGAGCTTGACTACAAAACCGGTGACGTGGGTGGGTCAGTTCTTTTGGACTAAATTCCCTATAATCAAATGATAGGTGAGGCACACTGGGCCACTATAGATAGAAGCTACTTTGTAGCCTTGTGTTCCCTTCTCGACATCATCATAAGTGTCCTTAATCTATTGTGCTAGAGTGCGATCCATGGCTTTTCCGAGGTAAAACTCTTGTGGATTGGGTCCTTGCATACTCAACCCCATGATCTGATTGATCAACATTGGGTCAAATGTTATATGAAGGTTAAGCCACAAATAGCCTCCATGGTAACAATATAGCAACAACTTGACACATGCATTTACCTCCTGGTGTCGTCTGAAGTGGGGAATCTTCATGACATTGAGCAAGGTGGACTACGCGAGGTTCATAGTCCACGACTGGGGATTATCTTTGAATTATTCCCCTTAGTCCAGGTCAGGTACTTATGTGGGGCGAGAATGTTGTAAACTTTGCAATATCCAAGGTTGAAGTCGCTAAACTTCAATGCCGCAATCTTATCTTGGTCTACTTGAAATGCACGTATCCCCTTCGGGGGGTATGCAGTGACCAAGGTGTATTCAAAATCTCTGGGAACACTGTCTCAATTTACTACTCTGCTTAGAGGTGGTATATAGGTAGGTAATATGGTCAGAATAAATTTGACATTCGCTAAATCATCCCTGTGATTGGTTCGCTTTTCATCAGATGGTTGGGATGATCTGGCTCCATGAGCAATGGATGGAGAGACTGGTAGTCCTCTCATCGACAATGCTTGTACACCTATAGACATCAACATGACTCTTTCAGTCATGAGGTCATTCATAAATTTTTCAACATATTTCTCTACAGCGCTCAACTCATCCGACATAGACACTCGGGGTTAACAATCTCGGGTTCAAGGAGTAACTTAGACACAGTAATAGAATAGACAGCAAGAGTGCGATGATCACTGTATAAAATCAACTTAGAATGCAAGATCAAATTCTCAGTTGTAAAAAGTGTTCTCGGTGCATGGTGCGATGGCATAAATAGGTAACTTGGCAACAGGTCATTTTCATTGGGTATGATTCCTTCATTAACTCTGTTATGTCCGTTATGGCACGTTCCCAACGGTCAAATGGTGAGTTTTTTGTCCATAAATGTCTTTCTACCCATTCAAAGCATTGGTCTAATGGTTATAATGTCCCCAATGGCTATATTGCTTCATCATGACAAAGTTCCATGCATCGTTATTCTGATATCCCGACGAAGCTCCAATTTTGAAAATTTTCCTTCTACGAGGTTCCCTCTGGAGTCTTCTGCAACTTATAGATCTTATCTTTCCTTTTACTTAGCTTTCTAGTCTTCTTCCTAGTGAGATTCATCTCGGTATGCCTTTTTCTGTTCTGATCCTTAGCTTCTTTTGGCATAGTTACTTCGCGCTTTTGAGATTCTTTCCTAAGATTCAAGGGTAATCCTTCTTCTTTATCTGGAATAGGTACTTCAATCTTCAATGGTTCTTCTAGTACTGGTATTGCAACTTCGACATCCAGGTTTCTAGTGTTAAATAGCTTTGATATGTTCTTATGTTCTTCAATCAAGTGTGCAATCCTTCTAGTCATGAATTATTTTAACTCTTGATTTTGTTGTTCTAAAACTTCTTCTTCTTCTTTCCTTATGGCTTGATCTATTTCAATCACAGGTTTTCCTAGTATCATGGTAAATGGGGCACTGTCCTCAATAAATTTAATGATCTCAAAATCTTCCTCTGTTGAAGTTCCATTGACATTCATAGGTATCTGGGTGAGCTTTCCACATAGGTTTATCTACTTTCCTTTGAATAGTCCTATTCCTCATAGTGAAAGAATCATAGTAGGCCTCCCTATAGCTTCCCAAGTTCTCTTTGTCATGATATTCACCGGTGTTTCCTCATCTAGAACACATTCAATGTCGAAATCTCCTATTCTCGCTTCAAGGCATTCTTTTTCTTTGAATATCTCTGATAATTTGACATGTCGGTGGTCATTCAGGGTTTCTTTCATCTGTAGCAATACTTTTTCTCATTCTTTCTGGGATTCTGTCATAATCTTAGTTTCTGGATTTTCCTTAGGGTTTTCTTGTCTCATGTTCATTCCTTCAAGCTTAGCAATCATTCTAGGATAATCCAATACTTCATGGTCCATAGCTTTACAACAAAGACAATTGGGTCTTCTCCCAGGGAATTCCTTAGCAATATGTCTCGGTCTTCTGAAACTGTAACAGAGGGTTAATCCTCTCTTTCTTTTAAATGATCCCCAACCTTTCATGTACTGCACACTAGGATCATGGTAGCTAACCTGCAAACACTTATTTCTAGGATCCTGCATACACTTATGAGTCCAAACATTCTTTCTTTGCATAGGTATGACATATTTTTCACTAATATTATCAGATCTATTCATATAAAATCTTCTTTCATCTATGAATACCCTAGTTTTCAAGCTAGGATAAAATCTATCAAACATACCTACATCCATACTTTTGAAACAAAAATTTACACTAATCTTACTTTTGCAAAGAAAAAAGCCTTCCGATTTATAACTTTCCACTGTTCTTACCTTTATCAGAGCACAAAGCTTTCATATATTACCTTTTTAAGAAAAAATTCACACATTTACCTTTCTCAAAGCATAAAGTGTTCAGATCTTACCTCTTTTCTTCAGGTCAGACTTCTTTTCCTTAGCATGGAGCTTTTCAAACTAAGTAGAGTACGATGCACTAGAGAAACAGATCTACCCACAGATCTTTCACAATTTTAGGTTGGATCTTTGCACAAAACTTCTTCTTCCTCAGTTCCCAACAATCACAGTTTCAGGTCAGATCTTTGCACAAAGCTTCTTCTTCCTCAGTTCCCATCAATCACAGTTTCAGATCCCAACAACAGAACCATTTGTTGGCACGGGGGCATACMCAGGTTTCAATGCTACAACAATGCACCAACAAAACCCTAATTACCGTACCTTTCAACAACACTTGCGAAGTAGATGAGGTCTCACCCAAGGTAGAGGTAGGGATGGTTGCAGGACTCAGGTGTCTGCAACCTTAGCTGGGACACATATCTATGATTATAATACTTAATCGAGTATTTAGCACCGTGAGTTCATCAATATTTAACCAATATCTACTTCGCAGATAAAATAGAGCATCGCAACATTCAACCAGATATAATGTATATAAGCACTTAGCATGCAGAATTAGATTAGATCTAGCAGACTCAAGCACTAAGCAAGTTCACAGATGTCAGATCTAGCATCCAGATTATTCATAAGCACAAATCATAAACAAATCTATCTATCTATACCAAAGCACTTATCAAGTAAAGACATAAACACATCASAACATCACACAGAGTAGAATAACACAGTATTTACATGGTTCACCCCCACCTTGGGGCTATGTCCACCAACTCTTCTTATTTATTTGCTTCAATCAGTCATCTACATTCACAGAGCCATAAAAACCTTACTCCACATAGGACAGGAGATCTGYGCAGCTCGCTAGATCCTCCTTCCTTTCATTACAACACAAATCCCTCCATAATCTCTTACAATGATTTGCACTTAGCTCTACAAGTCTCACATAGTATGCATGAAGCCTTACACTTCTTGATCACACAAATCCAACTCTTAGAACTTAGCCAACTTGCAAAACACTTGCGCACTACTTCTTAAATTGCCTGGACATCTATTTATACATACAAAATAGGCCTAAACATGGGTAAAACCATGGGCCGACATCCCATTCCTGTTACATATTCCCAAATCCCAAAAAGGACCCAAAAAGGGGTCGAGATCCCATGATCTCTGATTCATCTTGCGCTCTGTCTTCAACAGGTTATCGAAGTCCCAAAATAGGTCAAACTTGACTAGGGATCTCCCAAAAATTAGTCAAGGGCCAACAAGCACCATGCTCAGTTGGGCCCACTACCTATTGAACCTGTTCCTCGATGACTACAAATACGTGTAGGACTTAGAGACATAATTTCATTATTCTCGGTTAATAATTTTGATAACACTAATCGGGTGGAGGGAGTCACCATATTATTACTTTTGCGACAGAATAGGTCATTGTCACGCAACGTGGTATACCTAAATGGGGAGCACTTTGGACCCCAAAAGAATAAGTGTAAACGAAGGTACTTTTGCAGGGTACTTCAGCATCATTCAGTAAAGCATAAAAAACACATGGAGGATTACTTTGGAGGTTTTCGTGAAACACCACGGTATTGCAAAATTTAGAGCCATGTGCCACAACATGTGGGTCCAAGCGCACAGGGACCCACAAAAGAATGGTTGCAACTCTGATACTGCATCAGTGGCGAAGATGTAGAAATGGAAATGAGGGACTGGAAAGATGACTGGAAGGTCCCAATCATTCCTATGGAAATGACTATGAGAAAGGATGTAGAATCAAGAGCATATAAGACACCTGTAGGAGGTAGTGGCCTAAAAATTCAAAGCCCACTCAGAATTTGGCGTAGCAAAATAAGGGGAGTGCGCCAAAGAAGGATGCGCAGGAAGGAAAAAATGACACTTCCCCAACACAAGAGGAACAAGGAGTGGGGGACACAAAAATGCAAGAAACCCCCTCAAAATACACCCCACGGGAAAAAGGGCCACCCAAGCAGCCAATTATACACATAGGGGGGTCGTGCAAGAATGCCAACGTGCACAAGCAGTTTCCAGAGTACACAATCAATGAGGAAGCCGCTGACCTCCTGGAAAAAAAATTACAGGACCGCACAACTGAGGATTTTGAAGAAGCCCAACACCAAAGAGGTAGATTTGAAGATGAGCTGACAGACATAAGGTAGGCCCTCGAGCATATAAGATCAACACAAAGTTATGAAAGTGGAACATAACCCTTCCCCAAAACAATAGAAGTAGAGGAAAGGACYGTGTCGAGTGAACAAGACACCATCCAAACCATAGCGCGGGAGAGACCGAACTTCCAAGTCACACCCAACATGYTGCAGATGGATGAAGTCATATACCAGACACCACTGAAGGATATGACACAGGTAGAGTTGGTACTRGCAAGAATACCAACTAAGGCACTGTACAAGCTTCAAGTCAGTGCTACATAGGAGGCGCAATCGCACGGAAGAATATATGTRGAAGTATTGTAGGAGGAAAAGAATGTCAAGGAATCCTTAAAACTGGTATTCGAGTAGGTCAAGCTCCAAATCAAGGAGGAAAATTAATGTGTAAACAAAATGGAATAGGGACTAACAACGGTGCATAATCACATCCCTGACAAAATGCAAGCAAAGAAAAGAAGCGYAGAGGAGAAGCTCAATCTCATTGCACAAACCATCGATCAGTATTGGCAAGAGATCGAGGATATAAAGGAAAAACTGACCCCTATGACTCCTTACGACGTCCGAGAGTAGAGGAAGCAAGAATATGCACTCCACATAGCAGAATTGGTGAAACAAGCAAGCACAACAAAATAATTATTCAAGAGATTCACCTAATTGTGGACAATCCTAGAAGAGGATGAGAAAGTCTAGCAGTGCAACATGGAGGAGGAAAGACTCAGCGCGTCCATATAGGATATCAGACAAAGGCAGAAGACAATGAGAATTATGGATCTCTTTAAAGGCAGTTAGGATTTAAAGAAGCTGCAGGTAGAGTTAAAATCCGCATAGATGCAAAAACAAGAGAGACAAGCAGAAGTGGAATCACTAGTCCAAGAACAAGCATCATAGATGATCACACAATTTGAGGAGGAGGAGAAGAGCATGGTGTAGGAACACACAAATAGAGAATCACTTATCCATGAGGAGATCACAACATACTCAATAGAGGCATTGACAGAAAAAGTTGCACGGGTCAAGACGAGAGGAAGGGAACTAGCAGAGAAGTTTCAAGTTTTGGAAACAACAATAGAAGGAACACACAGTAACTAAGTGGCTCAGGACGAGCCACATTTTAGTGTTGGGGGACTATTGGGTGTAGGCCTATTTGGAGGAAATACCCAATTTTGGTAAGGTAAGGCCTAATTTTGCACAAGAACAACTAGAAGGAAAAGCAACACGTACGAGGAAAAGTTGCATGCAAAGGAGGAAAGAATACAAGGCACGTAGACAGGAAAAACTTACCATGTTAGGATTCAGGTTTTGGCAAGAGATTGTAATGGCTAAGGAGCTTGTAAAACAATATAAATAAGAACCTATGAGGTCTATCTTGAGGTTCTATTCAATTAGATAGTATTGTTCATTGTTGTTGGTTCTATACTAATTCAGTTCGATTGTTGTAGATATGAGGAATTCTTTGTAAGATGTTGAGTTATAAGAGAGTCAAGTAATTATATATTGAGGGTTAAATCATAGGCTAAGGATCCCGGTGTGATATAGTACACCTCAAAGAGGTTGTAGAACCTTTTTCATGATTGTATGATGGGAGGTGTAGTGCATGCAATGCCATATTTTGCAGCAAATCTAAATAAAATAGCATAAGGAGATAGATCTGTGTGGACATATCCCAGGAGGGGGTGAACCATGGTAAAACTTGTGTGATGTGTGTTGTTTATTCCATATTTACCTTATGTTAGTAGTTCGATTATGAATGGATGAATGAATAATTTTGTTAGATATGTTAGAATGCATGCATAGGCTTAACATATGAATGTATCTTAAGAATAATAGATTGAATAACCAATTTAAGGCATGAAAAAGATAAAATACAATCCAAGATCCCCACTCTTTCCTATACTACAAGCATTTGAAAATTGCAGTCACCCATAGAACTATCTTAGGTGAGACTGCGTAGTACATCTTGTGTGATGTGTTGCCTTATGGTTTACCAAAAGGGTTGATAGTCTTAGAGGGTTTTGTTGGAAACTTGTTCAGATATGAACCTAAGTCAGCCAAGGAAATAGATAGAGAGATTAATAACCAACAATAATAAAGTAACTTTCAACATAAATTGGGTGGGGGGGAGCACATGGATCTTCAAATATTAAGAGAAATGTGAAAACAACAATTACAAAATAATACATGATATATTGTCAATACGTTCATCACCAAAGTCTAGGTTCGTCCTACTTGGACCAATTATAGA
This sequence comes from Picea mariana, assembly GCA_032191745.1. Taxonomy (NCBI): domain Eukaryota; kingdom Viridiplantae; phylum Streptophyta; class Pinopsida; order Pinales; family Pinaceae; genus Picea; species Picea mariana. The sequence goes on from JASDQU010439198.1 coordinate 20,176, forward strand.
ATTAAACTATCCTTCAAACTCCTTACCAAAATGTGGATGGAAAAAACAAGAAGTATTTAGATCCCAACTCTAAGAAAGAGAGTCAATTCTAGAAACCAAGGTTTCAGTAGAAGGGACTGGTCATAAAAATCCAGGGATAAATTCTCAAGACAATGCTCCAACATAAGGGTACTAGAATGGTAAATGCCCCTTCTCCAACATTTGTACCCAATTTATACTATCATAAGTTGGTTAAGTTCATTTTCAATGGGAATTATGGCTATACAAGTGTATGGATATTATAAAACCCACTTAGAAGAACAAAACTAATGCACACTTATTATTTTTTTCAATTCTTGGAATACACATGCACCTCTCTTGAAGGAAACACATAGGTACCCATTCATTACTCAAAGGAAGAACAATGGTATGATGCAAAAGAATCAATTTATAATATGTTTCATGTGGAAAAAAAGATAGGTAATGGGTAATACCTTGGCCAACAAGGCATCCATGGTCATTAGTGACCAAATAATGCTATAAAAAAATAGAAAGAAGATGGAAAGGTTCACACTACTATGTGGGTTCAACTTGTGTGAATGAGAAGGTTGCGTTAAAGCAAGTTGAAGGATAGGATTTCAAAAACTTATCTAACTACCAATATAGAAGATTTAATGAAGTAGTTGAATACTTATAGGTTTGAATAAACTAAGTGTAAATTAGAGTTTAAGGAACAAGGAAAGGGAATCATTTCTATCCAAGAGCACCAGCGAGTAATCATAATCACTAGATGAAAAAAAATTCTCTTTCCTTTTTAAAATATTAAGTGAATAGAAGAGATTGAATATACATGGTTGCGAAGGTAAAAAGTTCAATAGCCATGTGTGATAAAATTGATAATATGTCGATGAAATGTTAGCTTGGAAACCACTTGCAAGAGTTTATAAATTGTACCTAAAATAACAATGGTACGAATTTTAGATTGAGTGTTGTGTTTTCCAATAGAATGTGGAGATATATAACCATTGGAAATTGTTTGAACTCTATTTTGACAACCTTCTATATAGGAAAAATATTTCATCTGAACTCTATCTACATAATTCTGTGCTACTTCAAATGATGAGGTGATCCCCAAACCCTTATGTTGGAAACATACAACTTGGGGATTTAATATCTTGGTTGTAGAAAGAGAAAAACAGATTTTAAACCATGGAAAAGTAAAAAGCTAATGATATGGGAGTTGAATTGAGAATAAGAGGAGAAAGTGTCAACCCAAATCATGTATGGAGGAACCATGTACGAATCATAGACCTAGTTGCATTTCAAATGTTGGAGAAGAGGTAATTGGAAGAAGCTACACTTTGTAGAAAATTGATCAATATCTCCAAAGATGATTCATTGTAGAATGTAGAAATGAAATGGATGAAACTCCCTGAAAGTCTATAGGGAAGCGAGCCCCACTTTTTTCGAGGGCTCAAAATAACACTCTTTATAGCTAAATTATATATTGAAGGTCTTTGAAGGTTTACATGTTATTGGATAAGGTTAATGTTAAGGTTCCCACTTGTGTTACACCATATCCCCTATTGTTAATGGTATATAGAACCTAATGCTACTATTGAAAGGATAAGGTGGAAAGAACTTATCAAATTATTAGGCTATCACCAAAAGGAGGGAGTGACCCACTATGTGTTTTATGAATTTAGAGAGGAATTCCTAATATAACATAGGTTTAATAATATTATTATAACACAATAAGGGTAATTAGTAACTCTCATAATTGGGATAAGTATAACTGAACAACTCATCTCAAATTCATATTTATACATCGAAGAAAAGAAGAGAATAGAAGAAGAAGAAATAGGGGAAATAGGGGAAAACCTCCAAAAATAAACCATATCTAAGTAGCCACAATAATATTCTATCACAACTAATAAAGAAAACATTCAACATCAGGGGGAGGGGGAGAGTCAAGAGATGATACTCAATAATCCTATCCTTTCCTTCCTTTATTTTTGTTGCATCTGGGTGGTGGAAAATTTTAAGTTGGGGTATGATGAGACTTTAAATTAGCCTATTTTTCTCATCATTTATGACCATTTTCCCTCCCAAAAAACCTTGGAAATTCCCATTGCAACACACTCAACCCCCCTAATCTCACTTAGGCTAGTGGGATGTTCAATTTTTCCTCTCTTCAACACTCAGGGTGAGTATTTGGGTTCATCAATGATTATGTGAGGACTTCTCTTATCACATTTCTTGACATACTAACTCTCATTTGTTCATAGAGAGATCATTCCAAGGGATTTACCATAAGGACCGAGGATTTCTATCATAAATAAGACAATCAAGAGTTCTTTCCACTACCAGATAAACAATCAAAATTTATTCATACACGTCCACATCAAAACACCTAACCACTAAGTTCAACCTCCTCTCTGATGTTATCATTCCAACGTAGCATTCATAGGGATCCAATGGTCCTCAGGTACTGGGATCAATGGTTTCAACCTTGTCGGTGCCTCAATCACCCAACAATTAATTCCTATCTCATTTGGCACTTGTTGAAGATTAGTGAGTTCCACGACAAATCTACAACTGTCATGACTCTGATTCCACACCAAATCTATAGTTCACTCTAAATTTCAGTGTATTTGTTGGTGCAAGCCATTTTGGGGAAATGAGTAGTAATTGAAGATAGTTAGAAAAGGGACTAAAAAAGGAGCGTGCACTAGAGAACAAAGAAAAGTAGTGCGAGGAAGCAGAAGAGTCAAAGGAAGGAAGGAGGAAGAAGATCAACCACACGCACAAGACGTTAGCATGTGGACAAACCTAATCCACTTAGGGTTAGGTTTTTGGTCATTGATTGTAATGGGTTTAACCCACTTTTGTAGTATAAATATGTATTGTAATATCTGAGGAGATCATGTCATGAGAGTTAGTCTTGGATGAGTTTTGAGTGGTTAATTTTGGTTAAGAGTTGTGCAGCTAATACTAAGTCAATTAGGAAGAAAGATTTATGGATTGTAATTGAGGGTTAGGTCGCAAGTTGTATATCTTGGTGAGACACTAGTTAGCTCACATATACATGTGCATTTAATATTCACTTATGATGTAATGCACACAGTGCAATATTTTGATGAAGACTAATAAAAGAGTGAAGAATGTCAGATCTTTGTGGATTTAGCCTGTGGGGGTGAACCACAGTAAAATATGGTGTCTTTGTGTAGAATGGTTGTATTATTTATTGCAGTTGCTTTGTTTATGATGAATGAATGAATAATTATTCACACTCTCGTTTCATGGTTTTGCATATGTGGAGCCCCTAAGCAAAACTTTGAATCATTTTTTTCTTTTTTTTGTTGTTTTGAACAAGGTGGTTGATATTTTGAATGCAACATATATATATATATATATATATATATATTGAAGGTATTTTTGAATATATTTTCAAGGTGAAGGCATTGTTGAACATAAAATTCTTGATAAATTATCTTTTAATAATTTTTGTGAGAATGAAGTTTTTCTGAGGCTATTCTAAAATGCTGATTTTTTTTATTTAACTTTTACAAATAACTACACTCATGGGAAACAAAATTGTGTGCAAGAGAAAATTTGATCGCACTCGAGACAAAACTCATCATAATGAACACAGGAAAGAGCATTATTGGAGAAAGAAACAAGAATGTGAAAATATTGAAGAAAGAAACGATGATGATGTAAATAGAGATTTTCAACAAGAAGAAGTCCAACCAGGTATATGCATGTACACATATTGTCTATATTAAAAGTATAGAATCATTTATTTAAAATATTGTTTAAAATATTTAATTTAATGCAATTCGGATTTGATGTTTTTCAAAAAACATAAATAGATTTTCCTCATAACGTCGATGAAGTCGTTGAAACCAAAATTGAAGAAGAATTTGAATCATCTATTGGTATGTACATAAGTATCTATATAATATAAGATGAACACTTTTATATATAATTTAGTAAATTTATGTTTGGGTTTTGTTTTTTAATATAAACTTTAAATAAAAATATGCAAAAGAATCTATCAACATTGATGATGAAATATTAGAAAATGTTGATACTGACAAATTTGGGAAGAAAGAATTTAATCATTATATAAGATATCGTGTTATGAATATTTATAATACTTTTTGCAAAGATGAATCATTGATAGTACAAGCTCAACTTTTACTCTATCTAATAAAGTCAAGAAAGTTAAAAGAAGCTACATCATTATTGGGTATTCAAAAGTCAATAAAAGATACAAACTTGCACATAAGGCATTTTTCCATTTCCCTATGGAGACTTGAAGTCTTGTTTTGCAAATCGCAGAGCTAAAAATATTAATTTTCCACATATATGCACCCTACCTATTGTACAACACGCGTATATGCAGGTTGCACCACTATAGCCCATGTACATCGGGTTTTATGCTCAAAATTAAAAAATGGTGTCGGGTTTCCATGTCACGTCATGAGATCCATGATCCTTGGCCTTCCCTATATCGGAAACATTCTGAATCGGCCCTTGAGTTCCACTTGAAGGATATAAATGTGCCAAATCTGAGCTATGGAAAGGAGGAGAAGAATTCAACTTTGAGATAAAAGTTACTCTGAAGAAATTATTTACTTCATATTGAGTCTGTATCCCTTTGTCCTTTTAAGTATGAACACATTCTGCAACCCCCAAGATATTCCCTACTTGATTGAGAACCTCATTGTCTCTCTTATATGATCTTGCCTTTGGTGGAGGATTGAAGTGGTGGAGGCCCAACTAGAAGGGACTTAGTTTCTCAATTCCGAACAGTGCCTACACGGAAGTTTGTAATTCATTCAATTCTGTTGATTAAATTTTAATAGAAATACTCTTTTCCCATCCAATTAATCACATGCAAATATTTGAATTGTTATTCCATGGGCATATTTGTTATGAATATTGATGCATTATGCTATTGAATGTGCTAACATTATATATTATCACCATATGCTTTTGTTTTTTGGCTGTTGAGGACAAGTTGCAGGTGTATTTATTTGAGTCAAGTGCCCAACGATGGACTTCATTGAATGTCTGGATGAGGTAGGCCTTTTATCTTGTCTTGCTAGCATATTTGTTTATATAGCATACCTGCGATTAGAGTTGATTTCTACAGTCATTTCCTTCTGTTGTGGTTTACCCCTAGCCATTGAGAGATTTTCCTCGTAACATAATTGGCGACCATACTGGGGATATAATCTTCCTTTTCATGGTTTGGAGTGTTTTTCTCTTTAGATTTCTCTCATTTATATTTATTTTTTTGTCGTCTAACTACTTGATAGCCTCTGTTCATTATGAGTCTAAGTTTCTTAGCCTTCTCCTTATCCTAGCTGTGTTTTAACACATATACATGTATTTTTTCCTAACAGTCGCATAGATACATGTGTTTTCCTTATACAAGAGGCATATATACGATATTTTCCCCTGAACAATCACGTACATAACCCTTTGTTGCTTGGTTGTTGGGTTTGATAATTATGTCTACGTTCTGATGGTTGTTGAGTCTTCTTAGGTCTCTATTATGACTGTTAAGTGTCCGTGGAATGACATGAAACCTTTATTTGGTTGAATTTTTGGGTGGTTCCTTTCTGATCATCCTTTTCATTTGATTTTCCTTGCATCTTGTGTTGGGTGTTTTATCTTTGATATCCTACTTGGGTTGTCTCTGTTTACATACAGTAGAGTCTTTATATCAAGTTGTTGTTCATTCCTTGCATTTTCATTCTTTCGTATTGAAAATACAAAAATAGTAGGCATTTTACATTGTTGGCATTTGATCTTTTGAGTCCTTATCATTGATCTTAGTACATCTAAAGAAAGATTGCATCTTATTTGTAATTGCAGAACTAAAATGAAAATTGCATTTTGAAAAGAATATCATTTATTGGGAATTGAAGTTAGGACTTTGCATTATATTGATATTCATTTATTTTACTTGTTGAGTCATAACAACATTACTTTCACGACCACACCTTTTTGAGTAAGCAATGCCACTAAAAGTAATGCTTATAATTTAAAATTGATTAGTAACGATTTTATTTTCTAAGGTGCACAAACTAGCTTAGGATTTAGAGCCTTGGAATAGAATTTTGTGAGTAAACTTCTCCAAGGCTATTAAATCAACATATGTGTCTGACTAAGGGAGTGGTGAAATCCATTGTATAATCGGTAATATTGGGAGGCTTTGCTTACACCGAAGTTAAGAACAAGGTCGTGTGAAGTTGGTTGAAGGGATATTCCTCTAATACCTTCTTAGCGTCATATATATTTCTAGGGATCCATTCGTATATGGGGATCTTGCAAGTACCTTTGCCTCTGTGAGAGGTGGTGCTTTCGAGGTTTCAAGCTTTGTTACCTTTCCCATACGGTGGACCTGAATTATGAATGTTCTCCTGTGAATCAGTTATATCATGATTTCTTAGTTGCTTGACTTATACCAAATAGGTTACTTGTAGGTACCCTGGGTCAGATATGGGTCAGACAACACACAACCTTTATGGAGGATTACCGCTCCAGGGAGATCTGACCGATTCGTTGTTAAGCCCATGAGGGCCCTTATAACTGATTATGTTACCTCTAATATTTAGCAGAGGAGTCTCAGGCCCCTCTTGGGCGAGGCATACCTACTTTAGAGAGGGAGGCCACCTTTCAACCACTTTATCCTGTTTGTGTGCATATTGGTTGTTTGATTATTTTGGTTTGTTGTTTGATTACTAGTTGGCCTTGGGATTTGTTTTTATATAATAAGTCTTGAGTCATCGTGGATCCAGAACAACTTCCCCACAGGTCTCACCACTTTTTACAATTACCACTACATTTTGATTCTTTTCCTTTTAAAAGGCATAAAGTTATCAAACGTGGTACACACACCTCCACTTACCAGACTTGTGATCATACAATTATGAGTAATGAATCAATTCAGAACAATACAAAGAGTCCCTCAACTCCCATACCCACTATAGTCAGCGGTATTCCTTCGACACCTTCAACCACCATGGTTGTAGTGTCGGAGGTTCCTATCATCACACTTGTTTGTCCTATAGTGAATCCTCAACCTATAGCCACGACACATTTTGGGTCCCTTTGTCACTCACTAGGATACAATATTTAGTACATCCCTATGGCCTCTAGCCACTTTTCTTATGGTCTGTCAAATTTCACATCACAATTTTCATCCTCCATCCCTACGGCTAGTTTGAATACTAGTGTTGGACTTGGGGGCATGAATCCTTCACCTACTCCTTTCTTGTTTGGTGGTGCTCATGTCCCACAAAATACTCCTACAGTTGGATGCCTTCCTCCTTTTCACCCTAGGTCTAATGCTCCTAGATGGAGTAACCAACATGGTGAACAAGCTATTGTTCACGTTCTATCCTTTACACCCACCTCCTTTGTACCGATTTCGACCAATACATTTGGCATGACAAATCCACCTTTATCCTCCAGATTCACACCTGGAGGAGGTCCATTTCATACCTTGGGAAACCCCCAACCTGGAGCCACTTCGGCTGGGGGTAGTTTTTACAACCCTCATCAGAACATTCCTACTAGAATGGTGCCCAACCAACCTTTCACGAATTAGTCTGGAGGAGGGTATTACAATCCCGGACAGGACCATGGTGCTTACCAAAACCATGGATGGGATATGATTCCCCAACAAAAATATTTCCAAGGAGCTTGGGGCCATATGTCGCAACCCCATCTCCCTTTTATGGACATGCTCAATTTTCCAGACTTGTCTAAGTTAATGAATGAACCTGTGTGTCATGATCTGACATGCCCCCTCGTCCCCATTAATCTTCCTTTGGATATTCCAAAATTTGAAGGTAAGAATGGTGAGGATCCTAGTGATCACGTTAACACTTTTCACTCTCTTCGAATTCCCTTAATGATGATTCTATTTGGTTGAGATTTTTTCAATGCACCCTCATGGGGGTTGCCGCAAAATGGTATATCAAGCTACCTAGGGGGTCATACAGAAATTTTAATCAAACGTTTTTATTCTTCCTCAACCACTTCCATTTATCGGTTTGTTACGATCTTGGCTTAGAACTTCTATCAACCTTACGCGAGGACAAATCCACTCATATATTGGATCACATCGAGGAGTGGCATAGATTAAAGAGGTTGATCAAGACCTACATATCCCCAGAATTTCTACTAGAGTAGTTCCTCAAGTATCTCCTACCTTATATTTCGAAGGATATTTCTACATCTGGGGTTACATCTTAGGAAGAGGTGATTTTTAAATCCCAGTAGTTAGATATTATATATGCTCAGTTTTGGATGTTATGTGATATTCTTCTGATCACACCGAGGTCAAACTATGACCCTAGACAAAAGCCCAGGCCTCATGCCGATGGCATTGTAGGCTCCACCAATGTGAAATCTGTAGACTCGGTGACAAGCCATTTGAAAGAGTTGTCTCTAAACCATTCTATAGGAGGGCCAACTTTGTATGTGTCCTCCAATCCCACACAGTCGACATATGTACATTTTATGAAATCGTCAACCAGCCTGAATGGTAACCAACAACCAAGAGGGAATAAGAATAAAGGACATAATATAATCGTAAGAGTGGGAAAAATAATAAACCCAAGGATAATGGTAATAATGAGAAGATGAATAGTGATGCTAGTGAGGGAAAGAAATAAAGGTGGAAGGTGAAATTTCCCTGTAATATTTGTACAAATGATCACCTTACCCATTTATTCCCCAAACTTGTGAAAGATGTGAGGCTTTTGTCTCTAGCGCCTGATGTGATGACTAATCCTTTTCCACATAAAAAACACATGACCTCGAGCTCCTCGAATGTCATAAATGTGGTGAGTGGGAGTCAAGACCCACCGGCGTAAGACGATGATGGTTTATCCATCAATATGGTTAAATCTGAGGTTAATGTAGCCACTCGGTCTCACGATTACAATTCTCCAGAGACTGTACCTAGTCTAGAGTCTCCACCTCCTCCAGAGACGGCCTTATAGATCAAAAAACCAAAGCCCCTGACTCTTATTCTGAAAGGAGTACTCAAGGGCTCTACCCATAATCCTAATGCTAGAGCCACACATAATTACTTTATTGTTGAGGATCTAGGTCAAATCCCTTGTGTGTTGTCAGATGTAGAGGTACTCCAAACGTGTCCTTCATAGATGAATTCCTTGCTATCTACGTTAGGAGCTCTAGATCCTTGTGGCTCAAAATTTATCAAGTTTGAATTCATAGATGTGAAGCCTCACTTGCCTTACCATGTGGCATTCYAAACCTATGTGGGTTACTCGAAGTATACCATCAAGCTTACTATTGTTTATGAAGGCACTGCAACATGTGTGATTTAACTGGTCTATTGGAAAGCCCTCGKCTCTCTGACCCTTTCTCAGTCCCTGACCATGTTGACTGCCTTTGACGGTCATTCCTTCTTCCCTCACGGTATTCTTCCTGTATTTCCAATCTAGTTAGGTGCAAAGATGGTAGAGTTGAATGTCGAGGTGGTTGATGCACCCATCAATTATAACTTGTTACTAGGATGCAATTGGACTTACGCTATGACTACAATCATATCATCTATCTTCTGTACTCTTTGATTTACTCACGATGGGAAGATCGTGACGATTGGCAAATTTTCCTCTGCATACTCTATCCCCAATGCATTTGTTGGACCGTCGATCCCCATGATCGACAATTCTTAGCCGACAAATAAGACTATCGGTGTCGGAATGTATTCATCCCTTATGGGTACCTTCGACTTCATGGCACTGGTTCACCATATATATGCCATGTCCAGTAGGACCATTTCATCAGAGAGGTATGTTCCTTTCCGTACTTCCTATTTTAATGATCCTTGGATCCTACCTTCCTCAACGATGTCTTGTGAAGGTCAATTACATTCTAGAATGGTCATTCCACTATCAACAATAGAGATTATGTATCAAGTTGTTCTTGAATATTCCACCGATCCAGATCCTGTTATCTTGTAGACAGACGAGGAGGATCTTGTTCTAGATCCTGTGTGGGCCACTTCGTTGTCTTGTTCACGTGACTCCATTGATGAGACTTTACCTTTGGATGAAGCTATCATCGAGGCCATGAATAGTTTCGACAGGCCTTGGGATGATATGCATCATTGCTCTTATTTTCTGCTAGATCTTGCTAGGATCAAACAAGATGATTTTAGATCTACTGTGAGTGAGATAGTCGATCACACCATAGTTCCACTTGATACACATGAAATTTATGCATGGTGAGTATCTCCCCTACCATCACGATCGATATCTCTCGTATCCCTAGCAAGATTGAAAATGTATATATTGGTGTGGATTGTTCACCAGAAGAAATTATGATCTACAACGAACTCTTCAAGGAATTTTGAGATGTATTCTCTTGTTCATATGAAGAGATGTCAAGAATCGAACCTAGAATTGTTGAACATGATATTAAAACTTACCCAGATGCTAAGCCTATTCAACAATTTCTTAGAGTTGTCAATACCAGGAAGGCCCCTTCTATTAAGGAAGAGGTATAAAAATTTATTATTGATGGCTTTATCTACTGGGTTCCCTTGGCTGAATGGGTAGCCAATCCCGTTCCTATGAATAAAAAGCAAGGAACCATCCATGTATGCATGGATTTTCATGACCTGAACAAGGCATGTCCTAAAGACAACTTATTGACACCCTTCATTGATCAGATTCTTAACGAGTGTGTGGGAAGAGAAGTTTGTTCTTTCATGGATGTATTTTTAGGGTATAACCAAATTCAGATTAAACCCAAGGACCAACATAAGATGATATTTATTTTCCCTTGGGGTACTTTCGCATACCAGGAGATTCATTTCGACTTTAAAAAAATCGGAGCAACCTTCCAACAAGATATGGCCTTCACATTTCACAATCTCAATAATATAGTTGAAGCCTATCTTGATGATATTGTTTCTCACTCCCGTAAGAGAATGGATCAGCCTAAGCACCTTCGGCTAGTCTTTGAAACATGTCGCCATTATCACATCCTGTTGAACACTCATAAATGCATCTTTTGTGTTAGGTCAGGTCGACTGCTAGTATTTTTAGTATCTGAGACTAGGATAATGGTAGATCCATTAAAGGTTGGGGCAATACTTCAATTTCCTCCCTCGTGCACTATTCACCAACTTCAAGGTTTGTAGGGGAAAGCTAACTTTTTACGACGGTTTATAGTGAACTATGCCAATATTACTAAGGGTTTCATGTGTCTCTTTAAGAATGACACTCCTTTTATCTGGGATGAGCGAGCCCAAGAATCCTTCGATGCTTTGAAGAAAGCATTAGTATCGATGCCTCTACCGAAGTCTCTTGAATACGATAGAGATTACTTTCTTTATGTCACCACGTTCGAAGAGACGATTGGTATGGTGTTGGTTCAAGAGGGTGATGAGCTCCATGAGCACATCATTTACTATCTTAGTTGAAACTTAGTCAGCCCTGAACTCAAGTATTCTCATGTTGAAAAGATAGCTTTGGATGTCATCCACACAATCCAACGATTATGACACTATATATTTCTATGCAAGACTATTGTGGTTTCCAATGTCAATCCATTTCAATACGTCCTTATGAGGCATATCATAGGGGGAAAGTACAATAAATGAATTGTCATTTTACAGGAATTCGATCTAGTTTTTGTAGAGATAATATCCGACTTTCCTCAGTTAGATGAGGATTTTATTCATATTGATTCATTTACGGATGAACACATTTTCCTTATCTCATCATCAGACCCCTATTATGTAGATATTGTTCTCTATCTTCAAACTTTGAAGTTCCCTCATCATCTCTCATGAGATGACCGATGACGTATATGATACCAAGCTAAGAAATACCTTATCGTCAAAGACACTCTGTATTGTCAAGGAGTAGACAATATTTTCCATCATTTTTTAACTCACAAAGAAGTCGAGTTTGTTCTAAATGACTATCACACTGGGGCTTATGGTGGTCACCTATCCAAGCTTTCGACAACCTAGAAAATTTTGCAACCCAATTATTTTTGGCCATCTATATTTAAATATTGCATCGAAATGATTAAAAAGTGCCACCCCTTCCAGGTGTTCACTCAGAAAATGCACTCGCATCCAATCCCTCTCCATCCAGTCATTATTGTCAATCCCTTCACCAAGTGGGGGGTGGACTTTGTGGATTGCAACCCAACTTCAGTTGGGGGGCATCAACACATTATTGTGGTCATAGAATACTTTACTAAGTGGGTCAAGGCCATGCCTATAGTTAAATCTGATGGGAATAATGTCGCCTTCTTTGTATTCAATCAAATTATAGCCAGGTTCAGAATCTTGAGTAAGGTTGTCACTGATCATGGCAGTCACTTTTAGAATGAAATGATGGAATAACTAGAATCTAAAATGAGGTTTAAGCATGGTCATTCCTCCCCTTACTACCCCCAGGAAAATGGACATGTAGCGGTCATGAACAAGTCTCTCAAGACCATTTTGCAAAAAATTGTTAGCCAGAAAAAATATGACTGGCATATCATGTTGTATCCTGCACTTTGGGAATATCGAACCTCGGTCAATACTTCCACCTCTTTTTCTCCTTTCCAGTTAGTACATGGTGTGGAGTTGATCTTACCTATTGAATGTTAAAAACCTTCTCTTATATTGTAAGTTTCAATCCTGCCTGGCACTTCCGATATCGAACAAGGCCTTGTACACCTAGAGAGACTAGATGAGAAGCGTCAAGATGCCTCTATGGCTATCGAAGTGAATAAAAAACATGTGAAGGTCGAATACGATAATTCTATCTATCCTTGACTATACTTTGAGGGTGACTTGGTCCTTCTATATGATCAATCCAAAGAACCAATGAGGGTAGGCAAGTTCAAACCCATGTGGCACAGTCCCTATATCGTGTGACGTGTCTTAGAAAAAGGAGCCTATGAATTAGAATATTATGAAGGGAACATGTTGGTTGAGCTCAAGAATGGTCTTTATTTGAAAATATATTGCACTTGAGCCCCAAGCATGGGTGGAACTCTCTGTATACTAATGTAATTTAGTGTATATATATTTTCCCTTTATTTTTATCTTCATCTTGCTTATCGAGTTTTCCCTTGGTTGGCAGATGTCAATGGAGTCTTCTGTATACTTAGGATTCACAGACCAGGCTATTCATCATACACAGAACTTGTCTTCTACCGCTTGGGTATTCTACTAACTCGAGGGTCTGTTGGTGTCTTCATGCGGAGTATACCTAAGGCCATCCACGAATAATGTGTCTAAATATAGCATCGTTAGAAAACTTTTTCACGATGTCGTTTCACATGGTATTATCTCATTAGAGGTTCACCTGGACTCTCAATTAGTAGTATGTTAGTTGAATGGAAGTTACCATGTGCGTGACCCTACTTTACTCCAATGATTCCTATAGGTACAACTTTTGGAACGACAGTTTGATTTTATTACTTATCATCACATCCCTAGAAGTTCTAATTGTGTATCTGATGCATATGCTAATTTTGTTTTAAATTGGCATTTGTCACATAACTAAAGAAAATAAAAAAATTTCATCAATGTACACATTGTAACATAAGTAAAGCCGAAGAACAATGTTTATATATATATTTCAAAAAATATGATGTTTATATTACAAAATTGGGGCTAACACCCTCAATATACATATATAGTCTATCATACAATCGTTATGACATCTACACCTATGGTGCCATATGAGTGTCATGATAGCAGACTACAGTTTTTGTGAGACATCGAAAGAGTTGTAACCAAGCACGGGGCACACTTACCACCTATGGATGCATAGCCTCCAACAAATCCTCCACCTGAACCATAGGAATACTCTGCGTCAAACGAAACAAGTTTCCCTGCATGTTTTTAAGCACTCTCTCTACGTCCTCTCCCACTGCCTCATCTCCCTGGTGCCTCCCCCAATGTTTTGGAAGTTCTTCCAAATATCATGGACCTATGTCTATGTCACATACATGTTTAATTAGTACTTAACATCATCCAAAAAAAAATTTGTCTACTTATACAAAAATTCAAAAAAATGAAATATTTAAATTTTTTTGACATACCTATGTCTCTGTAGATGGACCCTCATGGTAATGGCATGTCATGATCTCCTCTGAATTCAATCCCTGCGTAAGGGTAGTCATCCATATCTATCACCTATCGTCTCCACCAGTAGAAGAAGTCATCGGTGTAGGGTGTTGGCACCCTACCTCCCCCCTGCCGCCTCATTACCTCGGTCCACTATGCCATGCCTGGATCACGAGGTCTACATGGAATAATCTCAACTCTAGGTCCCAAGACTGGAACCTGCTCGAAGAAAAAACTATAAAGGATAGAAGTGAACCCGAAGTTCCTTTTACTACCCTATTTTCATTATGTCAACTCACTCTTCATGTTGGCCAGCAATGAGATGCACCAGTCATACACCATGGGTCACACACAATCTACTGAGTAGAACATAAGTGGCCTCGATGCCTGGTGAAAAGAGGATGATCCTGTGATCCATGTCAAAATGAGGACAAAAATCTTGAGACTTAGATTGTTTATTGCTCTAATGGGGAGTTGGCTCCCTACCTTCTCGGTCCCTTCAATGCAATGAGCAACTATGTATTCCTCTATTTTCATTCCAATCCCATCTCCAAAGGATTTGAGGTTAACCACCTCACCCCGACATGAAAATCTCGTCAAGAAATAGATGTCCTTGACTTCAATCCTCAATGGTTGTCCATCAAGGTTGAAGCTCCCACTATCCAGATCCTAGTAGTCCACAAGCAATTGTATCAATCTTGCTTGAGCCCTCATACCTTTGAGAGCCCAAAACTTGTATATCCCACATATTTTTAAGGCCATTTGGGCCCCTAGATCTCTCTCCACTGCAACATCCACCTCCTCATGCTCTCTTTATCTCCACTCTAGCAACATCCTACAAGAGTCAAACCCTTTTTTGAGTTAGGAACCTTTAAAAAACATTATCCATGGATATATACGTGATTTTTAGTGTATACAGTTGTGTATAGGGTTTCTTATACATTGGTTTTTTCTCAAGCAACCATGTATAAGTATGTGTATACAAGACCCGATAAATTGTAGCTCGTGTACACCTAAGTTTTCAAATTGTGCACTAAATAACTTAAAAAATGAAACCTGATTACAAAATTTAATCCACTGAAACGAAAGAGGAGATCAATATGAATCAAATGGTCTAGATGGTCATCGATTCCATCGATCATAGCTCCTACAATCACCAATTGAAGTTTGGAGGCAATTTGGTCCAAAATCCACTATTTGGGTGAAAAATACAAATGGTATAGTAAAATTGGTTTTTTTTACTATTTATAGAAAAAATTTACCCAATTTACATAGTTTCAGATAATATTTTGTCCTAATGGACTAATAGGATAGTGGATGGAGTTGTTTTTTATAGTTTTATCTAGGCATTCTTGCATATTTCAGCGCCATGTCGCCCGCTCGTAAATTTGGATAAGTATTTTCGTTACCCATCATATAGGATAGGTATCTAATCCATCATGCACACTTGCATCGTCCTATGATTGTCACTCATATGCCTTAGGTATGAACCCATTTCATAGCAGTACATAGCCTTCTATCTGCAACTAGAAGTGTCGTTATCGAATGGTAGGTAATTACCAAACATGGGTACCCTAGTTAGATCTCCTACTTCATTTGGTGCCCATGCAGAGATTTTTGTCTGTAGGAACGAGAGTCTCTTATAGCTAATACGTGAATTTATGTGGAACCTCATTTCTTAGTCATAAATATGTTGACCTATACCTAGAGGACTCCCAAACGAATTTGATTTAATCTCTTTTTCGACTCATTTCAAAAGGAGAAAATATGTATGAGTGAACTTGTTTCTTTCACACTCATAAATTGGATTTGAAAGGACATCTATTTGGTGCTATTTTATCCATTTTTCAAACCAATTAGACTAAGATTACAGAAAAGGACATTTTTTGGAGTTAAGTTGTAATTGCATCTAATTTTATTGATTGCAGTATTGAGCCTATTGTCGGTTCTCTCTTTTTCATTATAAGACTGTCACCTCAGCAGTTTGCATCATCATCCAAGTAGATCCTTGTTTATATCCTTTGCAGCTTGACACCCTATACCCAAGAGGAAACATTCCACTGATTTTCCATCTCCCACATGCACCCCCTTGCATTGAGCATAGGTATGTTCCACTGCTGGAACTAGTTTTTCTTACTTGTGACACTCATTTCCTCCTTTGTATCATAAAATTCATTTGACTATAAAAAAACAAAAAATACAGGCGAGAAAGGAATATTATGCTATATTGGAAGCATTCGTGTCACCTTTGAACATAGCACAAAATATTTTAGTCCACTTGTCATCAAAATTTTGGGTTTAGCATGACCTTAAGAAGTTGAGATCGTTACAGAGATTTTACTCTCCTGATTGGTTACTCTTCTAGTGCCTATGGAGAGTTTGATTGATGCCTCTTGCATCTCAAAGTTTCATCATTAAGTCTATGCTACCAGAGTCTTCCATATGTCTCATTCTCTTGTTCAAAGGATGTCTATCAACTTGTGTCGTCCATTCCTCAGAACTCTTGACTTTTCATGTCGGGCATACCCTCAGTGTGTCTCATAATCACATCAATTTGTAGTCCTATCATGCACCTTGGTCCCACTTTCATCATTGGTAGGTAATATTGAACCCGAAATTTGACATTTCATCATTGGTCATTGACTCAGTGGGTTCCCTTGTTTTCAACGACAAGAGATCTATTCACACATCAAGATTCATACATTGTCTTGGATACCATTATCCCTATTGGTGGTTTCCTCGCCTTTATCAACAATTTTCCTTATTGGATTCTATTCAAAGGGTGTTTTTTGTGTACCGCTTGCATCTGGAACACACGAAAGACACACAAGGTTGTTAGTTCATGAACATGTTCTTCATCCGATTTCCTCCAAATCATCAAGCTCCTACTTTGTACCTCATGATGGATGATGAGATATGCCTTAATGCTCTCCTTTCAGTGGGTCTCCTTCCATCGAATTCAAATCATATATTCTAGAGATGAGACCTGGAGTCCTATGAGTACCTAGAGGCTTGTAGTCATTAGTGGAAGGTTCTCTCGCCATCGACATTTGGGAATATATCAATGTCTCCTGATTGATGTATTCTTCAAGTGCTCAACCCTGAAAGCTCTATTCACACTTTTAAGAATGTACTCGGTGCCTTGATACCTACTTTTATTATCGGTAGGTTGTCTCATGTTTTTTATCGGTATAACTTAATGACCGATAATCAAACGATGTCTCATTGTGTTCAACCTCAACTCCTTTATTCACACAATGTAGACTTGCACCTTTGGCAGATTTTGTAGAAGACTTGAATACATTAGTTCATAGTCGCAACTTTCATGAGTTGTTTATACCTTTCATTGGACCAATACTTATGTGACTTCAATGATCATGGGAGATCAGATTGTACTCCATTGTATACAAATATCTTCAGATTTATTTTGAAACTGGTTTTACTGGCCCTTGTTCATGACTAGGACAACCTCTGGCATGTAATCACCTTTGTATTACCTGCTCATGGCCATGGACAACTATTTGGTATATTTTCACATGGATCTGCAGTGAAATTCAATTGGAAGCCATGTGTGCAAAGTCAATACATATTGTAATATTCTCATGAGCAACTAGTTCTTCCAGCTGGGTCTCCATTACTCCACTTTTGGGTCTTATAATGTATTTCAGCCATCGCATATGCTCCTCTGACCTCACACATTAGGGGGCATATGTTATAGAAAGATTTTTCTCACCCTATGCAAACTTGCACAAAAGGCCTTTTTCCATTTCCCTATGCAAACTTGAAGTCCCTTTTTGCAAATGCCAGAGATAAAAATATTATTTTTCCACATATACGCACCATACCTATTGTACAACATGCATATACGGAGGTTGCACCACTACAACCCGCATACATTGGGTTTTATGCTCAACATTAAAAAATGGTGTCGGATTTCCATGTCACATCATAAGATCCATGATCCTTGGCCTTTCATATACTAGAAACATTCCAACGCGGACCTTTAGTTCCACTTGAAGGATATAAATGGGCCAAATCCAAGCTATGGAAAGGCGAAGAAGAATTCAAATTTGAGAGAAAAGTTACTCTGAAGAAATTATTCACTTCATATTGAGTCTACATCCCTTTGTCCTTTTAAGTGTGAACACATTGTTCAACCCCCAAGCTCTTCCCTACTTGATTGAGCACCTCATCATCTCTCTTATATGAGCTTGCATTTGGTGGAGGATTTAAGTGGTGGAGGCCCAGCTGGAAGGGACTTAGTTTCTCGGTTTTGAACCATGCCGACACGGAAGTTTGTAATTCATTCACTTTTGTTGACTACATTTTAATAAAAATACTCTTTTCTTGACCAATTAATGTCTTGCAAATATTTGAATTGTTATTCCATGGGTGTTATGAGGAAAATATCTCTATGGCTAGGGTAAACCACAATAGACGTAAATGACTACAGAAATCAACTATATCCCATAAACATGCTATATAAACCAATATGCAAGTGAGATAAGAAAGAGGCCTACCTTGTCCGGATGTTCGATGAAGTCCACCATTGAGCACTTTAACCCAAAGCTATATACCTGCAACTAGTTCTCAACAAACAACAAAGGAAAGCATATGGTGACAATATAAAAGTTTAGTACATTAGATAGCATAATCCATTAGTAATGATAACAAATACACCCATGGATAATAACTCATATATTTGAAAGATATCAATTGGACAGGAAAGGAGTATTTCTATTAATAAATGATCAGCAGAAGAGAAAATATTACAGACTTTTGTGTCGACACGGTTCGGAACTGAGAAACTAAGTTCCTTCCAGCTGGGCCTCAACCACTTCAATCCTCCACCAAAGGCAAGCTAATAAAAGGGTGACAATGGGGTTCTCCATCAATAAGGGAAGAGCTTGGGGGCTGAACATTGTGTCCAGACTTAAAGGACAAAGGGATGCAGACTCAATATGAAGTAATGATTTCTCCAGAGTAACTTTGCTCTCAAAGTTGAATTATTTATCCTCTTTCCATAACTCAGAATTGGCCCATTTATAGCCTTCAAAATAGAACTGAAGGGATGAGTCATAACATTTCCAGTATATGGAAGGCCAAGGATCATAGATCTCCTGTCGTGACATGGAAACCCGACATTTAATTTTCATTTTTTGGCACAAATCTCAATGTACATGAGTTGTAGTGGAGTAGCCTGTGTATATGCATGTTGTATAGTGTGAAAAATGCGTATATGTGGAAAAATGTTAATTTTTGTCTTTGGATTTTATCAACAAGGAATATAAGTCTGGATATGGAAATGGAATAAGGCCCTCTATGAAAGATTGCATAGGGTGAGGCAAATCTTCCTATAACAATGGGTGTATTTGTTAGGAATATTGATGGATTATGCTATTGAATGTGCTAACATTATATATTATCACCATATTATTTTGTTTCTTGGTTGTTGCGGACAAGTTGCAGGTGTATTGCTTTGAGTCAAGTGCTCAACATGGACTTCATCGAATATTAGGATGAGGTGGGCCTTTTATCTTGTCTTGCTAGAATATTTGGTTATATAGAATACCTGAGATTAGAGTTGATTCCTGTAGTCATTTCCATCTGTTATGGTTTACCCCTAGCCATAGAGATATTTTCCTCATAACAATGTCTTTGACAATATAACTAGTGTATTAAAAGATTTTGGAAAATCTCGAAAATAAAATGTCAGTGTTGCACATAGAGTGATACTCGTTTGACATGACACATGCAAAAAGATATGGGAATGTCAAGAAAAACATTGTACAAAAATAGAAAATTTTGATTGCAAATAGATGTAAATGATGAACTTGTTTTTTGGATAGTTACTTCTAGACAACCCTACAAAGATAGACTTGCAGAAAATGTCAAAGAATTAGCCAGTGATTTTTGGTTGACAGAATCTTCTGTTTCACCACATACAAGGGATGTGTTTTGATGAATAATAGCATGGAAACAATATGAAGAACATCCAAAACATATATTTCCAATGACACAAATAGAATTGTTTAATAAGTTCAAGGAGCACAAAGAAGTTAAAATTTCCATCAATACATTTGTGCAACAAAGAACATGGTTTGTTAGACCCAACATTGTTCGTGACACTTGTTGTTGTCATTATCATGTGGAATTTGATTTATATTATGATACTTTTCTTGATTTTGGTAAAACTTTATGGTCAATTTCACCTCCTCCTTCCACATTCCATGCTTTTATATCTGAAATTCTATGTGAAAGAGAAGGTGATGAATTATTTTACCAAAACAAATGTGTTGGTGGAAAGAAATGTGATTGTTGTGGAAGTATAAGTTTGTTTCATTCAAAGTATCTTATTGATATGAATGATCAATCATTTTCGAATATAATAGTCAATTGGAAGAGATATGAATATATCAACAGCACGACTCCACATTCTTCAAATGTTATTTCCAAAAGGATTGATTTGAAAGTAGATAAAATCTATGTGATAGATTTTTTGAAGACGTTTGAGGAATAAATTTATAAATACACCAAGCATTCACATAGAGCTTGATGGAAAGACCTAAAATTCAAACAATCTCGTGAAGTGTTTCCACTAAGGACAATTTTGTCTATAGTTGGTTTTGCAGAGAATTACACATTCATTGCACAAAAAGAAATACATAGTGAATATTATCATTTTGAACAAATCACTATATTTATCCACGTTCTATATAGACATGCTCAACGGGGTATTGATAACATAGAAATCACCAATGAAAATCAACATGTTATTAAAGCATATCACTTTTATATAAGTGATGATCGAGCACATGATACACATTATGTACAACATAGTTTTGATAAATTTTATGATTCATTGAAAGAACGTGGGATCATATTCGATCGACATTGGATATGGTCATATGGATGTGCGGGTCAGTTCAAATATTCATGTTCATTCTATTGGTTGTGATATATTCATAAGAAATCAAAAATTACACATTGTTGGATTTTTTTTTAGAGTGGTTGTGGAAAAGAAGAGCATGATAGTACAGGGGCATGCGTAAAATGAGCACTTCGAAGGTACAAGATGAACCCTCATGCCAATCGATTTGAGTTCACTAATCAAGTTGTTGAATGGTGAAAACTGGCGCTAAACCATAAAAATAATCTATCAATAGATGTGTGCAGGTGTGTACATATATACATGTTACACATGTACACAAGATATTTTTATTCACGTGCTCAAATTTATATGATATTCAATCATTTTCTTGGTAGATTTCAAGTTAACAAGTTTTTGTCTTTTGTAGGCTTTTTTGGTATGTTGGAATCCAATATGTAAATAGATCAATCCCATATGAATATGGTACAATACATGGGACATGAAAAGTTAATTCAGTTAAAACAAAATGCTATCAAAACGTGTTTTCATTTGATAGAAGAAATGAATCGTGTTTTTGTTCATTTTGCATAGAGGAGATAGAATCCATAGAGATTTGTGAAAACTAAAATGCGGAATATGTTAAATCTTGGAGACATACCGAACTTAATATAAAATGGAAAATTCCACTTGCAATCTTAGAGGAGATGGAATCAAATGAAACTATAGTTTCAGTTGGTGGTGATAGAGTTTTTGATCTTGTTAGAGAAGGTAATTTTTATGTTTAAATATTTAAACAACTTGTAGATGTGCTTGTGTGATAATCTAACACGAACTACTTGTTGGAACATAGCGGATTATTTGTAGGTGATGTATTTTTTGTGGTTGCACCTATAGACAACACTGAAAACGTGAAATATTATTTGATGTGATGCACAGAACCAAAGATAAGGTTATTAGAAGGTTTTGATGATAATGATTTTATATATGAAAGAGGATCCATCGTATTGAAAGGATATTTTTTTCAAGAAACCCATCAAACCGATACTCATGTTCACTTTCAATACTACCAGTCGGATTTCATAAGTTGTCAATATATTCATTTAGTATGTGAAACGCGCATAAAGTTAACAAAAGTTCAATCAAGAAAAAAAACAAAAGTTAGAAAATGGAAAATATCCAAAGTCGATCATGAACGTATAATTGAAGATGGCATACCATTACGATTTATTTAAACAAGTGACATGTACATTCTATAATTTTATATTTTTCATTGAAAGTACATGTATTTATGAATATCTAAGATTCTAGAATCATTTGGCTTAGTTTACTTTCATGGTCCATTCAAATAAGAAAAGTTATATTTTTTATGAATTATAAAATTTACCGAGCCTTATTTACAATTTGAGGGAAGAACCTATAGATTGTATAGGGAACCTAAAATGACCTATACTTTGGGTGATTATACTAATCCTACAAATTGTCCATCGTATACACAAATCCTTTAATTCATAACCAATTTACTACATAAAGGGTTTATGTTCATTATTTGCAATGATTTAAATGTTTTTTCATATGAAGAGGATAACTTTGTATCAAAACTATGACCCATTTCCATGTCATTATAAGGGACTATTGATGGTTTAGAAAATCTTTCACTAAATGTAGTACCTTTCATAAAATCATCCACCTCTTTATTAATATCTCTAGGAATAATATCATTCTACAAATAAAAAATAACAGGTCATCTAATAAGGCTTGTTTTGCTACATTTAGATTTTCAGTTTTTTAATTGAATTTGGAATATATTGAGAATTCAAGGCAGTGTATGATTAAGATCCTATTTAAAAATTTTAAAGACATCTTAAAAATTATCAATTTTAATTATGAAATTGTGAATTTTGATTCCAAAAGTGTTGATATATTAAATTGCTACAATGTGCATTTAGATTTCAATATCTTGAAGCAAATCAAACAAATTTGAAATTATGAGATACTTGAAAAATGTGTATGATGAACCTAACACTACTTATATTCTACACATTAAACAAGGTTTTCATTAAGCTTGATTGAAAAAAATTAAGTTGAAAAATAATTTGATTTTGTGACCTGATAACAAAAAATAAAAAATAACACCATCTACTAAGGCTTGGTTTCTTGCATTTAGATTTTTATTTTTTTGATTGAATTTGGAGTATATTGAGAATTCAAGGTAGTGTATGATTAAAATCGTAATTAAAAATTTTAAAGGAATCCTAAAAAGTATCAATTTTAATTATGAAATTGTGAATTTTGATTCCAAAAGTGTTGATATATTAAATTGCTTTGTAATGTGGATTTAGATTTCAATATCTTGAAGCAAATCAAACAAATTGAAATTATGAGCTACTTGAAAAATGTGTATGATGTTACCTAACACACATTTTAAACATAGTTTTCATTAAGTTTGATTGAAAAAACTTAAGTTGAAATATAATGTGATTTGTGACATGATAACAAAGTTGGAAGTTTACTCAATGTAGACCTTGTATTGTGGATGGTGCGTTTCTATCCCTACAAATTTTTGAATAGAAAGTTATTCAATAATATTGAACAACACTCATAGGTGTCTTATTAATGGCACTAGTGAATACTTCCAATGTGTAGAGGATTGATAATCCATCAACCCCTTTTCTACCCTTTTTCGTACATAAACAATTTATATCAATATAAATTTGTCTATTGTGGTTTACCCCATGCCATAGAGTAATTTTCCTCGTAACATAGTCCTTTAGTATTTTGTTGGTTATAACTTTATATAGAAGTTAGGGGTTGTGCTGCTTATAAATGTTAAAGGATAATGAATATAGGGGTTATATGTGTTGCCAATTTGGTTGTCATTGATGTCAACCTTGATAAATAGGTGAAGTGTCATTGATTGATTGGTTTGAGAAGTATTGTCAATATTGGACATATTTTTATGAAGGTGACTTGAATCTCAAGCATTGTCAATATTGGACATACTGTTATGAAGGTGACTTGAATGTCAAGACTTGTCAATATTGGACATAATGTTATGAAGGTGACTTGAATGTCAAGCATTGTCAATATTAGACATAATGTTATGAAGGTGACTTGGATATCAGTAGAAAGATAATATTTACTAATATATTGTATGATCTTGATACACTCATCATATATTGTATAAGGTTGATATTGTGACATTAACATCCATGCACAAAAGAATAAATTGTGAAGATACTATCCAAATAAAAAGGGTAAATGGATAATCCAATATGGATCCATACAAATCACAAATAAATAAGTTAATAAGACATGGTTCTTTAAAAGTGATTCAGAAAATCTCAATTGAAGAAGAGTCTAGAGATGAGACAAAATGTCAATGGTGGATGTTTTGTGAGGAAGCATTGACACCATCGAATCACAATTCGAGTTGATTCAAACAACAATAAGGTCGAATATCTATAATTTGATCGACTGGAAGATGAGTCTAAGATAAGTCGACCGACTGCAAGCCTACAGATTGATGTAAGTTGGAGAAGACAAGTCGATCTATTTCAAGAGGATTCAAAGACAAGTCGACCAGCTGAAGGCCAAAGTCGAAGGAAAATTGAGTCAGGAAATATAAGTTGTCCAAAGAAAGTGAGATGACCAAAGTCAAATTTGTCAAGTCGGTTTTCTTCCAAGTCAAGTGAGTCTAATAAAGAAGTAACCTAAAGGTCGAAGTCGAAGAAAAATTAAATACAAGTCGGTTCGAGGCTGAAGTAATATGGGTCGACTAGAATTGAAATACTCAAGTCAAAATTTCTCCTCTTTGATTCGACCAAAAATACGTTTGTCAGTCCAATGAGGAAGAAAACACGAAAAAGGGCGAGACCAAGTCAAATCTTTAGTGACTAGCAGCTAAGAGGGAACTAATTTTAATATAACCATGAATTAAAATGTTTACAAGTTGAGTTTAAATAATCACCAAAAAGGGAGATATTTGGAGGTCAATTTAGACATTCAAAAAAAGGTAATATGTACTGAAGTCGATCTGGCATCCGATGGCGAAAGGAAAATCTAGGAAAGTTGTCTTCAAATAACCGCATGTATCGGCCACCTCACACACTTTCTGGGGAAATTTTCGATGTGTCGGCTAATTGGGAATGTTCTGCAAAAACCCATGTCGTATAATTTTAAAATTTGTTTCCATCACTCCAGAATCTTCATATGAAAATCATTGTCTAAATTGGTGTACGAAAATCAATAAATAAAAGATACCATTTTTGTTAATTAAATGAAAGGGTGCAATGTTTCATTCCAAAAGGACACATTGTTTCAAAGTGGCACCCTTTGGAAGATTATATAATTAAATGAATATGAAGGGAAGAGGGTGTCTTGGTGGATATATATATATATATATATATATATATATATAATGGATTGAATGAAAGTTCATTCTATCAGGTTGGTGCCAGTTTACAAGCTGAGTCTTGTCATGAGGATTGGATTCCTCACATCTTTGGATTTGAGAACTACAATATGGGTCTTTTATCAAAGAGTTGGATCTCTCATGTTCTATTGAAGATGAAGATATTAAAGGATTGATTTTAGTTGTATTCATTCAAGTTAAATAAATAAAAGAATGATATTTTATATACTTCATACCATTTGTGTTATACATTTTTATGAATAATTAATTGAATTGGATATATCTTATTCAATTAATTTAGTTAATCTATGAAAGTGTGGAAAGTAGCCAAAATTTCCAAACACCAATTCACCCCCCCTCTCATTGTCAGTGTGTGTTTCAACAATTGGTATCGGAGTGGGTTCCTTCACTATAGTTTAACCACTCATTTTTTCTGAAGAGAACAATTGGTATCAAAGTAAGGTATCTTCAAAGAAAAATAGTCTAATCATTGGAAGGAGATCCTACTAAACACAAAAATGGATGAACAAATGGCTCTCTCCACAAATGAAGCTCCTTTATTTGATGGAAAAGACTACTCTTCATGGAGGGAATTAATGAAAATATATATGAAGTCAAGAGGATCTGGAGTTTGGGACTCGGTAGTAAGTAATCCTTGGTTCTTAACCACCTCAACGAAAAAATCCAAAACTACAAAAGAAGCAAAGAGACAATTCAATGGCATTAAAATAAATCTAGAATAGACTGTCAGACCGAATCAAAGAAAATATGGGACACTACACCTCTGCTAAAGTATTATGGCTCCATCTAGAGATTTCTTATCAGAGTAAAGTACAAAAAATAGAAAAACAAGACAATACCATCAATGAATTGATGCAATCCCAAGTCATCAATAAATAAGACAACCCAAACAAGGAATTGATGCAATCCCCAGTCATCAATAAAGAAGAAAACTCAAACAAGGAATTGATGTAATCCCCAATCATCAAAKAAGAAGACAACTAAAACAAGTAATTGATGCAATCCCTAGTCATCAATGAAGAAGACAACTCCATCAAGGAATTGATGCATACCTCAGTAATCACTGAAGAAAAAATATTGAATCTTAAGATTGATGTTATAACTRCATTAGAAGAGATTCGTATGGAACCAGGAAATGGTATATATATTGAAGTTCCTATGGAGGCTCTTGACAATATTGAATACACAACTATGTGCACTCTAGAAGAGTTTGAGAAACTTCAAAATAAAGATATGTTGCTACTAAAACAGTTAGATCAATCTAAAAACCATGAAGAGTAAGAACAGAATATTCATCTAGAAGACAAAGAAGAAGAGATCAATAGATTAAAGAATAAATTTTTTGATCTAACAAAATAAATGAACGAGTTGAAGGCATATGAAAAAMTCAATAAATGCACAGAATAATTAGAAGAAACAAAAGAAATGGTCTATAGTCTAAAGACTAAAATTAAAGAAGCTAAGGAAAGTGAAGAAACCCTGAAGAGCCAGTTGACTAAAAAGGAAGAATCATGCCACACGCTGGGATTGGAAATCATCAACCTCAAAAGGATTCAACTAGAAAATAAGGAAGAAATCAAAAGATTAAATATTGAAGTTGTTGATCTAATAAAAAAAATAAAAGAGTTGAAGACATATGAAAAAACAAATAAATGCATAGAAGTCTTGGATGAGACAGAAGAAACAGTGATCAGTCTAAAGACTCAACTTGAAGAAGCTAAGAAGATATAATAATACTTGAAGATCTAGTTGACTAAAAAGGAAGAAACATGTCACATGTTGGAATTGGAAGTTATCAACCTCAAAAAGAAGAATGAAAAGACGAAAGCAACTTTCAAATTCCATTGCAGCTCATCCATCCTGAATAATATCTGGAACAATCAAAGGCCAATTGATGAAAACATTGTTCTTGGGTGCAATAAGAGAGAAGAACGTGGAAAGTGGAACACCATTCACAAACATGAGAAAGGATTATCCTCCTCAAAAGGAAAAAGTGCAATCACAAACCAAATACAAACCATGAACTTTGTTAAAGGAGGAAGCTATAAAAATAAAAAAACAAGAAACATATCAAAAGGAAGACTTATCATGTCACAATAGACTCGAGTATGGAAACATCTTCAATGATTATTTCTTTTCTTGTAAAAACTTTGGTCACAAATCATTGGAATGAAAGAGTCCTAAAAAGAAAATTTCAGGAAGGTCCAATAACTTAATGAGATGTTGGAGATGCAATTATGTTGCGCACACAACAAAGTTTTTTCATACCATGAGATTCTACAACTATGATAAGTTTGGGAACGAATCCCAAGACTATAGGAAATCAAGAAGAAAACCCATGAAACATAATCCATACAAGTTAGGAAGGAAAACTAATGAACTTCGGAAGAAAAGAAGAGAGGATAAATCTCAAAGGACAGATGTAGAAAATAAAAGTTCATCAAATAGAGTGCCTTATGGAAATATATGGAGAAGCAAAGATGAAGAAGAAAGAAAGAAATATGATGAAGATCGTGCACCTAAAAATGAAGAAATTGATAACAATAAACTGATGGATGAAAATCCTAATAAGGAATGTGAAATTCAGAGATTTTCATATGAAGAGGAACAAGATCAAGGAAGAAGAATTTCTAAAGAAGAAGATGAAGAAGATTATGGTGCACAAAATAGTGGTGATGATGATGAACTCTCAAACTAAAATCAATCTATAGAATAGTGTGATGAATAAAACAAATAATATCTAAAGAAGAAAGAAACAAAAGGAGTTCAAAATATGTAAAGACAAAGTATGAACAAAGAAAGTTATTAATGATATGAAAGAACAATAAATATCTCTTGGAATCAAATAACTAAAGAATATCAAGAAGAAGAATAAATAGATCAAGAAGATCAGTAAGATTAACACCCTTGTTCGTTATGACAAAGGAGAAGGCAGTAAGACCCTATCTAAACACAAAAATCCCAAGAGATTGAGATAACAGTTGACACATTCACAAGGGGACAAAAGTGGTAAAAGATTTATTTCTTTTTTCATTGGTGTCAAAAGAGGAGAGATAAACAATAAAAGCAAAATCCAAAGTAAATCGAAAAAATCGAAAAAATATAAGGGGAGCATCACCTCATGGGGAGAATCACCTCAAGGGGGGCATCATCCCATGGGGAGAAGAGAAATATCCCATTTTTCATTGTTGTCAAAGGGGGAGAGATAAAGAGTAAAACAAAGTCAGCTCAAAGGACTCAAAATACATAATACATTTCACAAGGGAAGTAAGATTGTTTTACTAAGGTTGCCATCAATAACAAAGGGGGATATTGTTTGCAATTTGGTTGTTATTGATATCAACCTTGATAAATAGGTGAAGTATCATTGATTAATTGATTTGAGAAGCATTATCAATATTGGAAATATTGTTATGAAGGTGACTTGAATGTCAAGTATTGTCAATATTGGAAATAATGTTATGAAGGTTGGACATAATGTTATGAAGGTGACTTGAATGTCAAAAATTGTCAAAATTGGACATAATGTTATGAAGGTGAATTGAATGTCAACCATTGTCATTATTGGAAATAATGTTATGAACTAGGTGACTTGAATATCAGTAGAAAGACAATATTGACTAATATATTGTATGATCTTGATACACTCATCCTATATTGTATAAGGTTGAGATCGTGTCATTAACATCCATGCACAAAAGAAGAAACTGTGAAGAAACTGTCCAAATAAAAAGGGTAAATGGATAATCCAATATGGATCCATACAAATCACAAATAAAGAAGTTAATAAGACATGGTTTTTAAAAGTGATTATGAAAATATCAATTAAAGAAGAGTCTAGAGATGAGATAGAATTTCAATGGTGGATGTTTTGTGAGGATGCATTGACACCATCGAGTCATAAGTCAAGGCGATTCAAACAACAATAAGAACGACTATCTGGAAGTTTATCGACTGCAAGATGAGTCGAAGACAAGTCAACCAACTTCAAGCCTGGAGATTGACAGATGTTGGAGAAGACAAGTCGATTGATTTCAAGATGATTCAAATACAAGTCAACCAACTAAACGTCAAAGTCAAAGGAAAATTGAGTCAGGAAATACAAGTCGGCCAAAGCAAGTCGAGACGACCAAATTCAAATTTCTTAAGTCGGTTTTATTCCAACTTGAGTGGGTCCAAGAAACAAGTAACCTAAAGGTTGAAGTCAAAGCAAATGTAAATACAAGTCAGGTTGAGGCTGAAGCAATATTGGTCGACTAGAATTGAAATACTCAAGTTGAAATTTCTCCTAGTTGAGTCGACCAAAAATATGTTTGCTAGTCGAATGAGGAATAAAATATGAAAAAGGGTGAGACCAAGTAAAATATTTAGTGACTAGCAGCTAAGAGGGAACTGATTTTAATATAACCATCAAGTAAAATGTTTACAAGTTGATTTTAAATAATCACCAACAAAGGAGATATGTGGAGGTCAACTTAGACATTCACGAAAACACAATATGTGCTGAAGTCAATCTGGCATCCAACGACGAAAGGAAAATCTAGGGAAATTTCCTTCAAATACCCACCTGTACTGGCCACCTTGCACACTTTCTAGGAAAATTTCCATTGTGTCGGATAATTGGGAATGTTCTACAAAAAACCCATGTTGTATAATTTTAAAATTTGTTTCCATCACTCCAAAATCTTCATACGAAAATCGTTGTCTAAATTGGTGTACGAAAATCAATTAATAAAAGTTACCATTTGTGTTAATTAAATGAAGGGGTGCAACGTTTCATTCCAAAAGGACATAATGTTTCAAAGTGGCACCCTTTGGAGGACTATATAATTAAAGGAATATGAAGGGAAGATGGTGTCTTGGTGGAT
>JASDQU010439198.1:76726-108778 GCA_032191745.1 Picea mariana
TATCTCTGTGGATTAAAGATGTCAGAATACGTCGCTACCCTGGAAAAAAAATTCCCACAATTTCTGCCAAGGAAAGTGCTTTGATACCACTTGCAATATACCAGATATAAAAAGTATGCAGAACAGAAATGAAATGCTAGAAATGGCAGAATAACAGTAATATAACCAACATAATCTCCACAATAACACAGAAATGATATAGGAACAACAACATAAATAGCACTTTGATTCAAAAAGAAATGTTCACAGGCCTCTTTGAGGGAGCAACCTCCAGTCGAGTAGCGCTCTGTTACAATAATCTTCAAGCTAGGGTTTTCATACCCTCGACCCTTATTTATACTAGATATGTCTATCAAGAGAAGCATATAGAGGAAGATCCTTCTAGAAGCGGAAGCTTCTATTAGGTCTTCTTACATCTGCTTTATTCTATTTTATTGAAAGGCCTTATTAATATTGACCCTTATTACATCCGAATATATTGATCTATCTATGTGCAGGTTAGGACCCTAACACCAAGGCAACCACCTATTCAATGTTGGGGTTGTAAAGGATATCATATGTATAGAGATTGTCCTCACATAGGTGAAAAAATGAAGGTTGTTCACAATTTACACCAAGATGAAACTGTGGAGGACATGGGAATAAATGTACCAAGGATCTATGCAAACCTAGACAACAAGCAAGGAGAGTTTCAGTCACATATGATTGAAGTGTAAGGTATGATAAACAACCAAACCATTATTATTTTAATTGATTCAGGATCTAGTCATAGTTATATAGATCCTAATATGGTGGAAAGATTGCATTTTCCAAGAAGAAAGAATGGAAAATCTTGGTTGGTGCAGCTGGATACCAAAGAAAAAAGAAAAGTTAATGATATGGTTAAGTCATGTCCTATGGGCATGAATGGACTAAACACCAAGGAAGATTTGAACATCTTTCCTTTAGGTTCCTATGTTTGTCTAATTGGGATAGATTGGTTGGAAAAACATCATGCTAT
The DNA here is from genome assembly GCA_032191745.1 of Picea mariana. Lineage (NCBI taxonomy): Eukaryota > Viridiplantae > Streptophyta > Pinopsida > Pinales > Pinaceae > Picea > Picea mariana. Next base: position 77,727 of record JASDQU010439198.1, read on the forward strand.
AATAGATTATCATAATAAGGCATTTACTTCCTTGGCTGAGGAAGGGAACCTAAGGACAGTGCATGGAATTCCCAGGGCAGTAACCATCAGAGAAATTTCAGCATTGCATCTAAAGAAAAGTTACAGAAAAGGGTGTCAAATATTTGCAGCACATATGGAAAAGACACCTAAAGAGAAGGTGTCAAATATTGAATATTATGCAGTCCTAAAAGAGTTTGAATATGTGTTTAAGGAAATACACGGATTACCCCCTAAAACAAACATTGATTTCTCCATAAATTTGATGTGTGGAGCAACTCCAGTATCCAAGACTCCCTATAGGATGAGTACACTAGAATTGAAGGAATTGCAGATGCAACTTGAAGAGATCCTAAAGAAGAGATATCTGTGCCCAAGTGTGTCACCTTGGGGTGCCCCGGTTTTATTTTTCAAGAAGAAGGATGGAAAATTGAGACTTTTCATTGACTTCGAGCAGTTGAAAAAAGTAACTATGAAGAATAAGTATCCTTTGCCAAGGATCGATGACCTCTTTGATCAGTTGAAAGATGCAAAAATATTCTCCAAGATTGATCTTAGGTCGGGTTATCATTAGGTAAGAATTAAAGAAGCAGACATCAAAAATTCTACTTTCAGAACAAGGTATGATCATTATGATTTCACAATGGTACCACTTGGGTTATCAAATGCACCAGTTGTCATCATGTGTTTAATGAATGGTATTTTCAGAGAATACTTAGATAAGTTTTTCATTGAATTTTTAGATGACATTCTTATATATTCTAAGTCAGACGAAGAGCATGAACAACACTTGAGGATGGTATTACAAGTATTAAGGGATAATCAGTTGTATGCCAAATTGATCAAGTGCTCATTTTATCATAAGAAAATTCATTATTTGGGACATATCATTTCGAAGGAAGGGGTAGCATTGGATCCTGAGAAGATAGAGACCATTAGAGGATGGTCAGCGCCAAATAATGTGATAGAGGTCAAATCATTCATGGGCCTTGCAGGCTATTATAGGATATTTATTAAATGATTCTCAAAGATTTCACACCTAATCACTTCCTTCCAAAATAAGGGTGTGAATTTTCAATGGACATTAAATTTTGAAAAGATTTTCCAACACTTGAAGAATTTATTAACAAGTGATCCAATACTAAGGATTTTTTATCCAAATGAAGACTTCATTGTATGCATTGATGCATGTAAAAAAGGGATTGGTGGAGTCCTTAGTCAAAATGGGTTTGTTGTATGCTATGAATCAAGGAAGTGAAGGAGCATGAAAGGAACTATGCCACTCATGATTTGGAGTTGGCACCCATAGTGCATGCCTTGAGGAAGAGGAGGAACTACCTCATGGGGAAAAGGTTCAAATTGAGGACATGCAATAATGGTCTGAAATATTATTTGATTAGCCAACTCTAAATGCAAGGCAAAGCTGGTGGTTAGAATTTCTCAGTGAATATGACTTTGATATAAATCATATCAAATGGAAAGAGAACAAGGTTGTTGATGCACTTAGTAGAAGGGTGCGTGAGTTGCATGCTAAAGCCATAAGAATGTACCAATCAAATTTGAAAGACAGAATCTTGGAGGCTGCAAAATCAGATTTGCAATACAAGGAATTAGTGGAAAAATTAAGAAAGGTATTTTGCAACAGAAAATTGAATACTATAAGCTAGAAAATGATGAAATTCTCATATTCAAGGGCAGAATTTCTGTACCAAATTCACGGGAATCAAAAAATATGATATTAAGATAAATTCATAATGTACCTTATGTTGGGCACCCAAGTTATTAGAAAACTATTGCAACTATCAAGAGTCAATATTATTGACTAGGAATGAAGAAAGAAGTTGTTGATTTTATTGCCAATGTTCGGAGTGTCAAAAGGTCAAGGCTGAGCATAGACACCCAACTGGTTTTCTAGAGCCATTACCCATTCTTGAGTGGAAATGGGAAGTGGTAACAATGAATTTCATCATCAAACTTCCTATAACAAACAAGCAGCATGATTCTATTATGGTAGTCGTGGATAACCTTACTAAAGATGCCCATTTTATTCCAGTAAATCTCACTCACAAGGCATCCAACATTGTTGATATTTATATGAGAGAAATTGTTCAATTACATAGTATACCCATGATCCATATTTATGTAGGAACACAATGAAATATATAAATATACATAAACATAGAGATGCAGTGGAAATAAGACTTCATTTCATTAATAACAAATGACTGAAAAATGCTTATAGACAGAATGGAAATAAACTAGCTAGGGCGTTGGTAGCTTATCTCTGAGAAGAGATGTGGTGGATACTAGCCTCTAAACTCTATGTTACAATGAGGATCGAAGGCCTATATATTATTGAGAAACAATGGAAAACCCTAAACATTCAAAAACCTAACCCTAGGAGATGAAACGCTAGAATATGGGCCCCATTGGGGTAAATTGGTACATCAATTTCCCGGGGTCGTAACTTTGGCATACTATCTGTGTTTGACACACATGATACATCGTTAGAAATATCTATCTGAGAACTACACTCTTGACAGAAAATATCGAGTCTGGAACGTACTCATATTCATTGGAGCATTCATGCCCAAAAAATGTTGTTTAGGGCCTCAAAACAGCTCTGGAAGTTTCGGACCCGAAGAACTTCTAAAAATAGTAAATTGTGCTACAATTAAGGAAACTAAAAAATTGAAAGAAACAATGGTGTGGGTCCAAGTGGAATAGCTGGGTGGCCACCAATATCCACCTGGATCATTCCTCCCCCCTTAGGAAGCAATGGTCCCCATTGCGTTGAGTTCCTCCATGAGATGAGGAAACTTCTGCTGAACTTGGTCCCTGGTGAGCCACTTGCCCTGGTGAAGGAGTTGGCCTGCTTTGACAACTCAATATAGCTGGATCCTCTATTGGTGGGTGTTCTTGATCTGTGTGTCCAAAATTCGAATTGTGGCTTGTTCCATGCAATCTGGGTTTAACTTTGTTGGTCTGAGTTGTTCTGCCATGTCGGATGTGTCTAGTAGAGGTAGAAAGTAGGGTTGAAGGCGGTCCACATTGAACACTAGGTGCAGACCAAGGAATGATGGAATACCGAGCTCAAAGGCATTGTCCCCTACAACCTTGGTGATGGTGTATGGCCCATATCGGAGTGGGCGAATCTTGTGGTAGGGTCCATCGAGGCACTCCTTTTGCAAATGTAGCCACACTTTGTCACCCACCTGGAAGTTGTGTGGCACCCGATGTTGATTATGTCATTTCTTGTACTTAGCATTAGCTTTGTCCAAGATGTCTTGAACCTATTGGAGGACGTGTTGAATGTGCTCAATGAAGTTGTTTTCCTTGTCAGCCTCAGACTGGACACGGGTTGAATCTTCTCGAGTAGTTGCAAATGGCATGGCTACATTAGTGGGACATAGTGGCTGGAATCCCAAGCCCACTTGGAAGGGGTTGTGGCTGGTTGAGCTATGGAGAGCCTAGTTGTAGTTGTGTTGTACATAGGGGAGGCTCTCATCCCATGTGCATGGATGCTTTGAGTTGTACATGCATAGAATGTGTACAATCATCCGGTTGACGACCTCTGTCTGGCCATCAGTTTGTGAATGGAAAGCTGTGGACTTCATGAGCTTGGTGTCCAGCATCGACCAGAGGTTGGACCAAAATGTACTAAGGAACCTATTGTCCCGATGTGAGATGATAGACTATGGGATCCCAAAGTGTACCCACACTCGTTCAAAGAAGAGTTTAGAAATGGCTTCTGTTGTGACATTCTTCTTGCAGGCCATCATAATGGACATCTTCAAGAATCGGTCAATGACCACAAAAACAAAGTCATTGCCATGCTTAGTAGAAGGAAGGTCCGATATGTAATCCATAGAGATGGATTCCCAAGGTCGACTGGGGGTAGGAAGCGGAGTATAGAGGCCTTGCTTCTTGATGTTTAGTTTGGAAATGGCGCAAGTAGTGCAGGGCTTGATGTACTTCCCAACATCCTGTTGAAGGTTCGACCAATAGAAATACTTTTGTAGTATCACCATGGTTTTCTCGACCCCAAAATGCCCAATGACCCGACTGTAGTGCACCTCCCAAATCATCTTGGCACGCTCGCTTGAAGGAACATAAAGGTGTCCCAAATGGCAAAGTAGGGCATCCTGGAGGTGAAAATTGGGAACTTGCTTACCCTCCAAGAGTGTATTGTATGTGTGGCCTAATTCTAGATCACTTGTGTAGAGAAGCGGCCAATCAGAAGTCTCATTCCCACAAGAGTTGAGCACAGTGGTTAGCACCATGATGGGTGGTCAACTGAGGCAGTCTACAAAATTATTGGTGCTACCTTTCTTGTACTTAATGTTCAAATGAAACTGTTGCAGGTATGTGGACCACTTCTGATGGTGATCGTTCTGTAACTTCCCTTATGTCTGTATGAACTGTAGTGGTCAATGGTCTGTGTGGATGATTGTTTCCTTTCCCAAAATGTAATGCTTCCATTGCTGACAAGCCTGCACAATGGAATACATTTATTTGTCATAAGTGGGATACTTCCGGACTGTGTCGGAAAGTGTCTCACTATGATATGCCAATGGATGCCCATGTTGAGTAAGGACTTCCCCAATGGCATATTCAGAGGCATTTGTCTCGATCTCAAATGGTTGTTGCAAGTCTAGTAATGTGAGCACTGGTGCAGAGAAGAGGCGATGCTTCAACTTCCCAAACATCTTCTGTTGAGATTCAGACCAAAAGAATTTTGCTTTAGCTTCTCCCTTGGTGACTTGACTCAAGGGCCAAGTGATTTGAGAGAATCCCAAAACAAACCTACAGTAGAAATTGGCAAGACCTAAAAAGCTACGGAGCTCTGTTAGGGTGGTTGGGGCTAGCCAATCCAGAATGACTTGGATCTTTGCTAGATCCACATGCACCCCCCGCTCATCAATAATGTATCCTAGATACTGAATCTGGGTCATGCCAAAAGTGAATTTCTCCAAATTGGCACACAACTTGTGTTGTCACAGTGTTTGGAGGACCTGTCAGATGTGGTGGAGGTGCTCTTCCCAAGTCTAGTTGAAGATCAGAATGTCATCCAAGTACACCACTACAAATGAGTTGGTGAATGGCCATAGGATATCATCCATTAGCCTCATGAAGGTTGCAGGGGCATTCGTCAACCCAAATGGCATGACCAACCATTCGAAAAGGCCCTCCTTGGATTTGAAGGAAGTCTTCCACACATCAAAGGGTTCGATTAGTACCTGGTGATACCCTGACTTCAAGTCGATCTTGCTGAAATATTTCTCCCCCTTGAGTTGGTCTAGAAGGTCATCAATCTGTGGGATCGGGTACCTATTCTGAACAGTGATCTTGTTCAGTGCCTGATAGTCAATTCAAAGTCTCCAAGTCCCATCCTTCTTCTGCACCAACACAATCAGGCTCCCATAGGGTGATGAACTTGGTCGAATGTGACCTTTCTGCAATAGCTCCTGAATCTGCCTCTTGATTTCGTCATTCTCCAGAACAGAGCACCAATATATGGGTCCAATGGGTAGCGGTGCACCTGGGGTCAGATCGATGGGGTGCTTGACCTGGCAGTGTAGAGGCACCCCTGCAGGGGAGGTGAATATGTCCTCGTACTCCTCCATGATCTTATCCATCTATTGTTTTCATGTAGCGAGGATCTGTTTNAGGGTCAGATCGATGGGGTGCTTGACCTGGCAGTGTAGAGGCACCCCTGCAGGGGAGGTGAATATGTCCTCGTACTCCTCCATGATCTTATCCATCTATTGTTTTCATGCAGCGAGGCTCTGTTTGGAGGTCATGGCCATAGTATTCCTCTTTCCCTGAGGGTGGATCATCAGGAAAACAAATTTCCTGGTTTTGGAAATAATCTTACTGCATTGTTTTGAAGTAACCAAAGAGATGGTGGTAGGCGGTGCTATCTCCAGTATCCTATACAACTTATTTCCCAAGGTGATAATAAAAAAATGAGGCTTGGACTCATACATAACATGTCACTTCCACAAGTACAGTTGGCCTAATAATACATCAGAAACATCAAGAGGAGAAATGTCACATAATACCTCATCCATGAAGGGCTTGATGTTGTAGGGAAGGCGACATTGTTGGCTGACGCGGAGGTCCCGTCCTTGGTGCAACCACCCGATGGTGTATGGTTGTGGGTGTGCTGTGGTCGGCAATCCCAACCACTTCATGACCTCTACTGAGATGAGGTTCTTCTGGCTTCCGCTATTAACAATGAACTACAATGGGGAACCCTTTACCCACATCTTGGAATGGAAGAGACGCTCCACCTCCTCTGGATCTTTTGGTTCCTCCTTCTGGATCTTTGTGGTGGAAATGGTGGCATTGGGCTCCACATTGATAATCTGCTTCCCCCTATCATTCCCCTTGTTGGGTTTTGATTCAAAGTCGCAACATGCATCCGATTTAGAAGCCTTCAACTTGGCTACCAGTGACTGCTTGGCCCGACACTCACTTGTGTTGTGAGTGGAGCTCTTATGGAACTCACACCACTTCCCCATGTCCTTTTTTGGCTTCATGGTGTTGTTATTTTCTTGTGACTTTGGTGAGTTGTCCTAGGCTGCCCCGCCTTGGATTGGTCCTTTGTTCTATGTTTTGGGGGTACCTTTCCCTTGCTTCTGATTCGCAAACCCAAAGTCACGCTTTTTCTGTTTGAACTTCTACTCAATCTTGGCAGCATATCAGTATGACACACCAAGCGAGGAGATGTTGAGAAACTCTATTTCCTCCTAAATGTATCTGTGCAGACAACTATGGTACTTTAACACCAAATGTTTCTTTGAATATTTGATACCCAACTTTGTGTGTAGGGTATGAAACAAATTCGTCATCTCATGCACATCTTGGTCCCTTTRCTGAYGCAGCGTAGTCCATTGTATGTATTTGTCCTCATAGCTCCCCACAGGATAATATTGTTCCTTGATGGCATCTCAGAAATAATTCCAAGTGGGTGTGGCCGAGAATAGAGAGGGTTCCCCCTTTCCCTGTTTCTCCGAGTAGGTTTCCCACCAGTCCTTGACATGGGGGGCGGCTTTGAGGAGTGCAAAAATAATCCTTTCTCGGTCGAAAAATTCATGAACCAAGAAATATACTTCTAATAGATTCAACCATCTATCTACGGCATATGCATCTATTTTTCCCTCAAATATGGGAATGTCAAAGTTTACTTGTACCTTAAAAGGAGTGGCGCCTCCAGAGTGGATGTTGGATGTCAATGCGCTGCTAGTGGGAATCCATTAAAKAATCTGGGCAAAGTTGTCCATTATCACGTTCCTTTGTTTCTCGAGGGACTCCTAGAGAAAMATTTTGATAGGATCTCCTACTCCCTCATATTTCTTTTCTTCCCCCATGGGTGGTCRTCGGGTTTGCAAGGCCAATCTTGCAAAGGTTCAACCAGATCGAGCCCCAACTCCTTATACCTCGACCTCGTTGGGGACATGCAAAGAGAGATCAAGAACAGGCAGACTACTCTGATTCCACTGATCTAGATTTATGTAGGAACAAAATGAAATACAAAAATACACATAAACACAGAGATGCAGTGGAAATAAGACTTCATTTCATTAATAACAATTGACTGAAAAATGCTTACAGACAAAATGGAAATAAACTAGCTAGGGCGGTGGTAGCTTATCTCTGAGAAGAGATGTGGTGACTACTGGCCTCTGAACTCTATGTTACAATGAGGCTCGAAGGCCTATATATTATTGAGAAACAATTGAAAACCCTAAACATCCAAAAACCTAACCCTAGGAGATGAAACGCTAGAATATGGGCCCTGTTGGGGTAAATTGGTACATCAATTTCTCGGGGTCGTAACTTTGGCATAATATCTTCATTTGACGCACATGATACATTGTTAGAAATATTTATCCAAGGAATACACTGTTGATAGTGAATGTCGAGTCCGAAATAGACTCATATTCATTGGAGCATTCATTCCCAAAAAACATCGTTTAGGGCCTCAAAACAGCTCTGGAAGTTCAGGACCCAAAGAACTTTTAAAAATAGTAAATTGTGCTACAATTAAGGAAACTGAAAAACTGAAAGAAACAATGGTGTGGGTCCAAGTGGAATAGGTGGGTGGCCACCAATATCCACCTGGATCAAGCCAAAACAATTTTTTCTGACAGAGATCCAAAATTTACATCAAATTTTTGGAAAGGATTAATTAAGGGATTTGGAACAAATTTGAATTTTAGTATAGCTTACCATGCAGAATCAAAAGGACAAACAGAGAGGGTGAATCAAGTGATTGAGGATATGTTGAGGATGTATGTGATGGATAAACCATCAAAATGGAAACACTACCTACACTTAGTAGAGTTTGTTTATAAAAATGGGTACCAAACATGGATAAATATGAGCCCATTTGAGTCACTTTATGGAAGGAGGTGAAACACACTGGTAAGTTGTGACAACCCAACAGATAGAGAAGTGGTTGGGCCAAAATTACTCAAGGAAATGGAAGAGAAAATGTTGAAAATAAAACAGAATTTAAAGGCTACCCAAGACAGGAATAAAAGCTATGTTGATGAGGGAAGAACTCACAAGGAATTTAAAGTGGGTGACCATGTTGTTGGAAAGACCAACCACACTGAGAGGGGGGTGAATCAGTGTAGGACTCTTTTTCAACTTCCCTTCACAAAAAATCCTTAGTTAGCAATCACCATTTACTCATCACTTATTACTGTCATTTATAACCAGTTGTATGTGAACATATATCAACAACACATAAAAGAAACATATATCATCAATAAGACATCACACAAAGAACACAAGATGTATGTAAAATTTTATTTTTATTATGGACTAAAATCCTTGGGTTTATCAGCAACAACTTAATAGAGTATCAAATCCACAAGAGAACCAGCTCTAAAATGCAAGACTCGGCTTACACAAATCAACACCAATTGAGAAGAGGATTCAATCCTCAACAAATACAAATTTTTCAATAGGTACGTGACCTGTCAGTAGTGCAGCACATGTATGTGTGTGMCCTACCAAAGTGTAGCGTATGTATGTACGTGGTCACACTCACAATAGCCTGCGTATGCCTCTTGAAGAACTATGGTTTTCACTCCTTGAAAACWTAGATACTCTAGAGCCTCTGTCACATTCACTTCTTCCTTTCATTGTCCAATCTGTACCATAACCAATATCAACACATCTATGTTCTCCAACATTTTACTCATGCTCCTCAACCATACAATATGAATGTTACTTAATCATGTATAAGTAACCAGTATATTATGGCAACCATATCAATACTGAAACACAAGAGTGTTTCTCACATGGTCAATCAACCACATAAACCATATCACAACAGCCATACCAAGAATGCCTTAATAATTCACCATACCATAAGCAAGCGTATCCATCAAAACAATCATGTAACCATACCAAAACTTCTATGATAGATCTGATCCCACAGAATGCATATCTGGAGCTTGCTTTAGACTTCAGGGACCTGGCACAAGATCTTAGTCAAGTCTCCATGAATCTCTCCAACAGTACGCTCTCTGACCTCCTTTAGCCTGTGTGTGTATGCACTCTGGCTCACTTCAGTCCGGATATGTATGCTCTCTAGATCACTGCAACCCATGTACTCCTTCAGAAACTAGGGTTTATGAACTTCCAAAACTTTTGTCGTCAAGATCTCAGACTTATGGAAAATTCAATGAGTTCATGAGAACCTACAATCACTCTCTCACTAAGAATAGATCTTCAATATATGCTCAAGAGATATGTTTACAAGAGACCCTTTCTCTCTTATTTATACTCTCCAAGTAGCTTCCTTAGAAGCATCCACTTAGCCACTTTTTCCACATATCCAATTTTTCCACTTATCCACTTTGTCCACATAGCCACCTTTGTCCAACTTTATCCACTTAGACACTTGTTCACATGGCCACTTTTCCACTTAACCCACTTTCCTTATTTTAGGGTTAAGACACTTATAACCACTTTCCATAATTAGAAAGCTCTCCATTAAATTTATTATTTAAATAGTCATCTTTGACTTAATCACTTCACTTTATTATTTAACTAATTTCTTCTTTGCAAACACTTTGACTTCTTTGACCTTTTGGGGCTTCTAGACAACACATGAGGTTCCTCCAACTTTGTAAGGCCATAACCCTCAAACCATGAGGAGTTAGTGGCTTTCTACATACCACCAGAAATAGCATGGAAATAATTATCCATCTAGGATAGTTTCAATGACAAATTCACTGATCTTTATCTCATTATTCCATAATTAATCTTAGGTTATCTAACCATACTTCTAGGATAACTTAACCACAAATCATCTTCCCATGAGGGATTTCACCATAAGGGGACCAGTTTTGAGTTCATCCATTTGTACTTCCTATCAACCATGAAAAGACAATATTGAGTCATCAATCCAACTAGAATAACCCATGACAACACATCACTATGACATTGTCCCTTTGTCAGTGATTCCATACATGACCACATGATCCAACGATCAATATATTAATGCAAAAATCCATCTATGCATCATATATAAATTACAACACATCGATCTATCTTCATCTATGCATCCAATGACCACACATTGATCCATCTTCATCTATGCATGACATCATCTATGCATCATATATCAACGACAACACATTGATTCATCTTCATCATATAACTATGAATTCTTCTATGCATCATATATCAATGACAACACTTGACATCAATCAATTTACAACATTGACAATACATACTACATCAATATAATATGACAAGACATTGTTCTTTTGACATCAATGGCAACATGATCCAATAATCTCCCCCTTTGGCATTGATGGCAATACCAACATTGATTTCAACACCAATCATTGATGGAAACATGTGGTCATGGAATTTATCTTCATCAATAGTCATATCAATCACATCAATGTGACTATCTCTCCCCCTTTGGCATTAATGGAAAAGGGTAGTTCTCTCCTTGGGGATGCTCCCCTTGCCTGAACTCTCCTTGGAGCTGCTCCCCCTACCTGAATGCCTTTGATCTTCCTCTGAATAATATATCCCCTTTTGAGCAAGGTATATCACTCCGATGTAATGTTGTAGATATATCTCTCATGATTTTATTGTGACCATCGCTCCCCCTAGAACCATGGCTATGTGCTCTTTCTCCAAGTATTTACCTTTGCATATGATAAATATCTCCTCCCGGAATCATGGTAAGAAGAATGAATCCCCCTGTGGGTATGTCTCCCCCTATCTTCTCTGCAATATGGACAATATGCTACCACTACAATATGCTTCTGCTGCAAATGCTACTGCTCAACCAGAACATAGATCAACTGCTCAAGAATGATCCGCTCTTCCTATGATGATTCCTAGACCTTTTCATGCATAAAACTCATTCCATACCATACATCAAGAAGAAAAAGATATGTCAACAATGAATAGAGAATCGTGAACAAAACATCAACCATGTATATCATGTACCATATTTTGTGCCAACCATGCACAACACCCATGTACATCAATCATGTACATCATGTTCCATATTGTGTTCCAACCATGCACAACACCCATGTACATCAACCATTTACATCATGTGTCATATTGTGTGACAACCATGCACAACACCCATGTACATCAACCATGTACATCAATACCATGAAATATACCATAAGATATCATCAATGGAGTGTATCAACCATATGCCAATAATGTGTACCAACCATATGCCTCTACCAACATGTCAACCATGTGCGTCAAAAAGGTTTCATATCACTCATGATATGCCTCTACCATGAACCAAGTGCCACAACCATGTATCTCAATCAATCAAGTTTCTCAACTATATCATCCCATACATCATGTACCAAAGTATATGCTAAAACATGTAATACCAATGATGCACTTTGGCCAAGTACTATCACCCACAAACATAGACCATATATGAGTGTATCAACATTGCACTAAACATGTATCATCACCTGTACCAGGCAAGTGCATCAACCATGAACCAAACCTCAATAATATGAACTACAATCAAGATGTGTTCCCATACATGTATTCCATATCAATCATAAACCATGTGCCAATCATACTAATAGAAGGTGCCTCTAACAATGTACCAAGAGTGTACCAATCATGCATCAACTATAGATCAAGATATGACTCATCAATGATGTACAACATAACCACCTCATCCACTCACCAACTACATGTCCCAATATGTAGCTCATCCACATGCCAAATGCATGCACCAATATATCCAATAAATATGCCTCTAACATCATAAGATATATCAATAGAGCTCAAGTACCATCCATGTACCCTAACAAATCTACCTCAATCCTCCATTCGCTACAACAAATACTAAGCATCCAAAAATACATGTACTAGAAGTGTGCCTCAATAGGTCAATGATATATCTAGCTAGAATTATCATGATATATCTCATAACCAAAGTGCCATAACTTCACTTTCACAACCATCATTGTTCCTCAATAGAAAGTTCCCCAATCCATACTCTAGAGTTCGTATAATGCATCAAGGATAGACTTTCAACATTCAACAATATGTCACCACCACACATACATCAATTTTGTATGCCAACATGTAATCATGAAAACCTGCAACAAACAATGTCAGACCTTGCAACACAGATTTATACCATCATACCATGCTACAACTCACATGCATATCCCTTTTCAAAAGTTATTTCCACAGGTACACGAAGTGTTATTCATACAGCTCAGGTATGTATGTGCCATGTATATGGGTTAGCTTGTGTATGTATGTGATTGTTACCATTGTAGATCGTGTATGCTCCAGAATAATTCAAACTTCAACTCCCCTTAAGGATGCTATTTTTTTCTAGTTGTTCAGTCTTCTTTACCCACTTCTGATGGTGTTCCAGTTTCTCAAAACTTGAACTCTGAGCTTCCATCTTTTCAAAATTGTATTCCTTCCTAACTTCATGTTTTATTATAGTCATGCTAAATGAAGCACTTCTCATGGACTGTCTTCTTGTGTTCCAACAATCCTGGGATTTGTGGCCAAACCCACTACAACTGTAGCATCTCATGGTGTGACAATGAGAAACAATGTGTCCTACTTGATTACATCTCCAACACCTTAGGGTGTTATGAAATATTTCATTATCTTTCCTTACATAATATCTTCATTCCAAATATTTGTGACCATATTCATTACATGAGTAACAGTGACCATGAAAAACATTTTCATACCTTTTCTTTGGTGTCCATCTTGAAGGTGTCTCTCATTTGAATTTGCTTTGAGGTGTAAAGATGGATTCTTGATGTCTTTCTTGCTTTGTTCTTTTGAAATTTTACTTTCTTTGTGTAGATGTTTGACTTGCAACATTATTTCCATATTTTGAGAATGAGGGACTTACCTCATGCTTCTTTGAGGTTCTTTCTTCAAAATGTGTAGCTTCTTTGTTGTATCCAAGACCTGATTTATCATTTGGTGATCTTTGACTGTGCAAGATTTCATTCAAGATTGTTGAGCTATTCAAGAATTTGTTTGACTTCTCTACCTTCTTTCTAAGATCAACAACTGCAGCTTCCAACTTATGACATGACTCTTCCTTTTCATTTACTTGATTGTTTAATAGTTCCTCTACCCTTTTGTCTTCTTCAATTTGGGTCTTGATATGGATATTAACTTCAAGACTTTTGCTAATCTCATCATCTTCCTTCTTATTTTCTTCTATTTCATTCTTTAGTCTTTTGATCTCTTCCTCTTTTTCTTCTAATTGATTCTATATTCTATAACTATGGTCATAGTTGTATTCATATAGACCTCAATCAACTTTATTTTTAAGCTTTGACAGTTCTTCTTCTACTTCTTCCATGGGATAACTTTCATCTGATTCTACGCAAACTATTTCTAGATTTTCTTCTTCAGTTGTAGAGAAACATTCAACATCATCACATTTAGAATTATTTCAATTAGAGGATTTTGGAGATTCTTTACCTTCATTAATCTTGATGGAATTGTCATCAAGGTCTTCCTTTTTTCCTTGGTATGTCTTCTCTAGATTTAGCCATAGATCCTTGGTGGAAGTGCATTTTCCCATGATTTCTTTGATATAACTTGAGAGTCCATTGAAAATGGTCTTGAGAGCCAATGCATCATTCTTCTTTTCTTTCTTTTGAGCTGCAAAATTTGAATTATTCTTCAAGGGAACTGATCCACCAATAGTTGCTTTCCAAACACCTCCTCCTTTTTCTTTCAAGTACTCTTTCATTTCTATTCTCCATGCTGAATAATTTTCCTCATCAAGGATTCGAACTTCATCATCCATTTGTGTGTCCATGGATCTCTTCCAAGATTGTTAAGGATTATAGTGAAGACCTTCTCTAATTCCAATTGTTGGACACACTGACCACATTGAGAGGGGGGTGAGTCAGTGTAGGGATCTTTTTCAAATTCCCTTCACAAAAAATCCTTAGTTAGCAATCACCATTTACTCATCACTTACTACTGTCATTTATAACCAGTTGCTTGTGAACATATATCAACAACAGATAACATCAACATATATCATCAATAAGCCATCACCACAAAGAACACAAAGAACACAAGATGTATGTACAATTTTATTTTTATTATGGAACACAAAAATTGAATAGAGTATCAACTCCACAAGAGCACCAACTCTGAAATCCAAGACTCAGCTTACACAACTCGGCACCAACTGAGAAGAGGATTCAATCCTCAAATGATACCAATCTGTCAACATGTACGTGACCTGTTAGTAGTGCAACGCATGTATGTATGTGCCTTACCAAAGTGAAACCCATGTATGTATGCAGTCTGGCTCACAGCAACCTGCATATGCCTCCTGATGAGCTAGGGTTTTCACTCCTTGAAAACATAGATCCTCTGCAGCCTCTATCACATCCACTTCTGCATTTCACTATCCAATCTGTACCATAACCAATCTCAACACATCTATGTTGTCCAACATCTTACTCACTCTCCTCAACCATACAATATGAATGTTACTTAATCATGTATAAGTAACCAGTATACTATGGAAACCATATTAGTACTGAAACACAAGAGTGTTTCTCACTCAGTGAATCAACGACATAAACCATATCACAATATCCATACCAAGAATGCCTTAAGAATTCACCATACTATAAGCAAGAGTATCCATCAATAAAATCATGTAACCATACCAAAACTTCTATGGCAGATCTGATCCCATAGAATACAGGTATGGATATTGCTTCAGACTTCAGGGACTTAACACAATCACTTACTCAAGTCTCCATGAATATCTCCAATTGTACACACTGTCACCTCCTTCATCCTATGTGTGTACGTGCTCTGGCTCACTTAGCCCACATATGCACATGCTTGGGATCATTGCAGCCCACGTACTCCTTTAGAAACTAGGTTTTCTGAACTTTCAAAACTTTTTCTGTCAAGATCTTAGACTTATGAAAACTTCAATGTGTTCATGAGCACTTGCAATCACTCTCTCACTCATAATAGATATTCAATATATGCTCAATAAATGTTTTTACAAGAGACCCTCGCTCTCTTATTTATACTCTCCAAGTAGCTTCCTTAGAGGCATCCACTTAGCCACTTTGTCCACATATTCACTTTGCCCACTTATCCACTTTGTCCACATAACCACCTTTGTCCAACTTTATCCACTTAGCCACTTGTTCACATGGCCACTTGTCCACTTAACCCACTTTCCTTATTTTAGGGTTAACCCACTTATAACCACTTTCCATAATTAGAAAGTTATCCATTAACTTTATTATTTAAATAGTCCTCTTTGACTTAATCACTTCACTTTATTATTTAAATGATTTCTTCTTTGCAAACACTTTGACTTATTTGATCTTTTGGGGATTTTAGACAACACATGAGGGTCCTCCAACTTCATAAGTCCATAACTCTCAAACCATGAGGAGTTATGTGACATTCCACATACCACCAGAAATGGAATGACAAGCATTATCCATATAGGATAGTTTCACTGACAAATTCACTAATATTTATCTCATTATTCCATAATTAAGATTGGGATATCTAATCATACTTCTAGGATAACTCAACTACAAAGTGTCTTCCCGTGAGGGATTTCACCATAAGGGGACCACTTTGGAGTTCATCCATTTGTACTTCCTATCAACCATGATAAGATAATAATGATTCATCAATCCAACTGGAATAACCCATGACAACACATCACTATGACATTGTCCCTTTGTCATTGATTACATGCATGAACACATGATCCAATGATCAATATATTAATGCATCAATCCATCTATGCATCATATATAAATGACAACACATCGATCTATATTCAACTATGCACCAATCTAGCTATGCATCATATATCAATGACCACACATTGATCCATCTTCATCTATGCATGACATCATCTATGCATCATATATCAATGAAAACACATTAATCCATCTTCATCATATAACTATGACTTCATCTATGCATCATATATCAATGACAACACTTGACATTAATCCATTGAAAACAATGAAAATACATACTACATCAATATACTATGACACGATATTGTTCCTTTGACATCAATGACAACATGATCCAACACATGTCTTCTTGAAAGTAAAGACCAACAGAAGTTCCCTGAAGTTGGTAAATTTTTCAAATTTGGTAGCTCATTATTGTGGGTTGTTTTAAATCCTAGAGAGGATTGGGCCTGTAGCATACATGCTTTCCTTGCTGACACAGGAGCATCGTATAAATCCAAAGACACACGCCTAAGCAAAGGAGATAGCTGGAAAATCCCCAGCACACATTTTGAAATGTTTTAAAGATTAATGAATGGGCATTAATGTAATAGATAGGAAGAACGTGCAACTGCATTTATAACTACAGATCTAAACTAATTTTAGAGCATGTGTTCCTATCTGCTAGATGCAATAGACATTTATGATTGTTTAATGAAAGTAGGTAGATATGAATGTTAGATTAGACAGTTTTAGGAGTTTAGGAGGTAGGAGGGAAAACAGATGATAGACACCCTCAACCCTTATATCATTGTAACATAATTCAGAATTCATAAGCTGTAGAGCGGCAGAAGAGAATAGAGGAGAATAGAGAATTTCATGCATTTTAAGCTGTTGATATTTACCATGTACAGGAGCAGTGAATCGGGCGGTCATAATTCTCCGTGGAGAACTCACGAAATTGTGAGGACCATAGGATCTAGAGGAGATGTAAGGTGGTTAGAAGTCGAATGAACTACCACCCTGATTTCAAGAATCACTGTGGACCGTTGATCGTGGTCGGTTTGAGTCGCTAGATCATTTTTTGAATTCAAGGATTGGAGTGACAAGTGATTTTGGAATTGAGAGTCGTGGACTCCTAGTTTGCGAAACCTTGAAAAGATCTGGACCATCAGATCAGGGGAGGCTCATAGTCATCGATCTCGTCCAAGGCGCAATTTTGGGGCTGGGGAATCATAGTGGAAGAGGAACAGTTGTTGGTTGTTCGCTCAAATCCCAAAATCTGAAAGTTAGTGGGTGACAAGTGGCATGCGCTCGTCGCTTCGAAGGAGTCAACCTTCATTGACATTTCACGTTTCGGCTATTGTAATATCTRTGGCATTACATCAAAAACCTCCAACTCGCGAAACCCAAAATCCTTTATGGGCTTAAACAAAGGGTTCAATTAACTCTTAGTGGGGTTTTGGAAAWTATCTTGAGCGGATCTCGGCCTGAGGGTAGGAGGTTTGCGCCACTTGCCTACATCAATGTCTATTCATAATATATTCCATGTATCATTGCTCAGAAAGTATATACCTRATGCTAATCATGTCATTGATTGGAATGTGATTCAAGTGGAGAAAGGAGGTTCCTTTCAAGTGCATATGGTGTGCATATTGGACTAGAAGATCAAGTAGCTCCAGAATTGATCCATATAGATAGTAAAGGTCCAATGGACCTAGTATGGTCCTGAAGATGCAACTTGGGAGCACGAGGATGCTATGCGAGCAGAATACCTGCATATTTTTGAGTATTTTTGAAAATTTGGTTGTATATGTGTATATATTGCACTAAGGACAATGCATAAATAAGGGGAGGGGAATGTAATACCCCTAGGATGAGCCCCAATTGTAAATGTAAGTACAAATGTACTTAAGTTGGTGAGTTGTTTGATATCATTTTTGCATGCACCTTCCATGGTATGGTGCGCACATGTATTGTGCACTAAAATGATGAAGTGTGCACATTCCATGATACCGCACACAACAAACTTAAGTGCACATGATTTTGAGGCCAGAGAGCCTTTTTGTATATGTTGTGTTTTATAGGCTAGTGAGCCAATTATTATAAGATAGGAGGCGTATGTGTTGAATTAGGTTGGAGAGACTAGAAGTTAAAGGCCAGTAAACCTATTTTTGTATATGTCTTATCATTAATATAATACATCATTGCGTGTAGACCGACCACAGTAAAATATTATGGGGAACTAAACTCCACTTGTTAGGGAAAGGGGGCTAAAAGTTAAGGATAAGGGATAAGCTAGGGAGCTTAAGCCAAAAAGGGATATTATATTAATATTCCTTAAAGTATAAAGTATGGATAATATTTTATCCTATGTTCTAAGGATGGGGACAAGTGGGCCAAAGTAGTTCTCAACATGACAAGTGTCAAGTTGGGAAAATGCAAACATATAGTTTGGACTTATTTCATTTTCCATTGATTCCATCATCATTCACTCACCCATTGAGTTGTCCTTCATACCTTCATGTACTTGTACCCATACCCATACCTGTACCTGTACCTATACCTGGTTAGCTTAGGAGTTGGAATGAAGAAGCGGGTTTTTAGACCCATGGGATATTGAAGAGGCGGGTTGTTAGGCCCATGAGAAATTCTCTCTAAGTGAGATAATTGTTGGGAATTGATTTCCCGAAGGTGTCAAAATGCAACTGCATGACTCTAAGACTTCATGTATGACCTGTTGTTGAAGCCCCGGAAAGGAAGTGGGGTGGTCAAAGGACTATTGATCAGAGAAGGGGCACACTTCCTGGGGTCGGATAGGAATGTGGGGAATCAGGGACTATAGGTTGTTAGTTTGAGTTGGCACCCGTGACAGATTTGTTTCCTATTTTTTGAGATACATCAACCTGGTTAATAATTCCTTTACCTGGGTGGAGTTTAGTCCCATCTCGAGGGTGAAACACTACTGAGAGCTTTGAGTAGTGTGGTCTAAGGCTGGGAGGAATGTGGAAGGTCTGCACGTAGTTGGTGATATTTTTACCAAGATAAGTGTCACTTGTGTGTTAAATTACATGTTGCATTATTATTTATGCATTTAGTTTTATGGGTTTTCCCTTTGTGTGTGTGTGTATGTGTTGCATGTATATTTTTATTATTAATCTGTATGAATCTATGCATTTGCAGAGTTTCTATATGTTTAAATTTTGTATACAGTTTGAAATTTTTTATGTGGCATAGTCAAGTTGGATGTTAGGGATGCTACAAATTATATGGTTTAATAGTTACATATTTAGGGGTTATATGTAAGAGGTTGTTAGTGTTAGGTTTTAAGAGTTATGAGTGATAATGTTAAGGATTACAAGCTAGTATTTATGGGTTATATCAACCAGGGTTTGTAATGGTTAAGTGTTATAAGACTTATGGGTTAAGGAATTTAGGTAATATGGGTTAACATATAGGTGTTGATAGTTATATGGGTTAGGTATTCTAGGGTTTATGTATTATATTATTAATTATAAAGGTTATAAAGTATAATTTATTGGGAATGGTTCTTAGCATGTAAATGGGTTAGGGATTATATGGTTATAAAAGTTAGGGGTTATAGACTGAATTTTGATTATATGGGTAATATAAGTGGAAACTAGGTTAATCAAGTTTATAGGTGTAATTGAAGTTATCTAGGTTAGTGGTGAAATGTTTGAGGATTTAGGGAGTATATGTGTAGGGATAGGGGTGATAAATGTTGTGAACCATTACTAGTGATAGGGATTATACAAGTTTATGGTATAAGCATGATAAGCATTATAGGAGTTAGAGAATATAAGGTTTATAATGGATATGAGTTAGAGGAAATGGGTTTTAAGGGTTAGGGAATATATATATTAAAGTGATTATAGTTTACATGATTTGATTTTTATAAAGACTCAGAGTTAAAGGGATTGTGGGTTATAGGAGTTATATGAATTATGTGTTAGGGGTTATAGGAATTAGTAGTTATATTAGATGTTAGGGGTTACAAGTAATATTCCTTATGGTGATTAAGGGTTGTGGAAGTAAGGGTGATAATCATTGTAGGGGTTAAGGGATGTATGGGATAAGAGTTATATTTGAGAATATAGAATATATATGTGCTACAAATTATAGGTGTTTTGTTTTATAATAGATAACAGTTGTAAGGGTTTAGGGAAAGAAGTTACAAATTCTAATTATGGATTATGGATATATGTGTGAAGGGTTAATGGTTATGCATACTAGTATTTAGGGATTAAAGGGGATAAGTGTTAGGGCTTATATATGTTAAGAGCTTTAACGGTTAAGGATAAAAAGGTTATAGAGATTTGAGAGTAAGAGGTTATAACCATTAGAAGTTAAATTAATGATACATATGATGTGTTATGGGTTTTTAAGCTTATAAAGAGTAGATTTTAAAGTTTTAGGGGTGACATGGGTTATACTTGTTGGGGGGGGTGGGGGGGGAGTTAGGGGTGATATTATTTAAAGGACGTAGATAGTATATGTCTGAGAAATTGTAAGGGTTATAATTGTTAACAATTAGGTGATATTGGTTTAATGGGTTATATGGTGAGAGATTAGGGTTAGAAGTCATTGGTGTAATGGGTTAATGTTTTAGGGTTAGTGGTTATATCGATTTAGTGTTATAAGGGTTGGGTTTATAGGGGTTTGCAAAATGTATATAAATCAGTAAAGGTTAAATGGGTTATGGATTATGGCTTAAGGATTACTATTATAAGTATTAAAGGTTATGAGTTATATGAATTAGGGGATATAAGAGTTAGTAGTTATGGTTTGGAAGGTATAAGTGTCAAGGTTAATAAGGATTAATGGTCACAATGGTTATAGGGTTTAGGGTTTATAGGTTCATTTATTATGTGTTATAGGTGATAGATTATTGATTTTAGTAGAGACATGTTCTAAGAGTAAAGATAGTATATCTATTATATGGGTTACAACTTAGGGATAATAAGTGTTGGGGGTAAGGGGTTTTATTTGTGAGCGTTTATCAATTATAATTTATAAGGTTATAGAAGTTATGGATTATATTAGGGTTTATAGAGCTTACTTGTGATATAGATTACAATAGTCAGTGGTTAAGGATTATATGGGTTAGTAATTATGGTCTATAAAGAGTTAGACATTATAGGAGTTATATTAGAAGCTAAGGACGATAGTGGTTATATGAGTCAATGATTATATGGTTATGGGTTATATAATTTGGGAAGTTAAGTAATAGATTTATAGGAATTGAGGGTTAAATGTATTAAAGGGGTTAGGTGTTTAAGGGATTAAGGGGTATATAGTTTTTAATAGTAATAGATGTTATGAAATTTATAGGTTGGGGATTATAAGTGTTAAGGGTTACATGTCTTAAAGGTTGTATGGCCATAGGGTTTAAGGAATGATAAGGGTTAGCACTTAGGCATTAGGGTTATAATGAGTGTTTGTTATATTAAGGTTCATTTCACTTGTGTGATGACAGAATTTAAATGGATTAGATATTAAGGGTCAGATGTGAAGGATTATAGAGGTTATAGATTACAGTATTATGGAATAAGAGATTATAGAGTTCAAGGATCATATGTCAATTTGGTGAAGGTTATATATGTATTAGGTGTTAGGAGCTGTAAGTGTTAATGATTAAGGGTGAAACTAGGAAGTTATAGGTATTAGGGGTTATGGACACATGGTCGTAAGGTTAGAGTTGACATGGATTTAATGTTATATTTACGTGTTGTAGGAGTTAGTAGTTTTATTAGGGATTATAGGTGATATGTGTTAACACAATTACATATTAGGGATTGTATGGTTTATATTAGTGGTACATGAGTTATGGTTGATAATGGTTATAATAGTTATATATTATAGGGTTAAACAGGTTAGGGGAAATATGTCATAGAGATTATAGTTGTTAGGAGTCATATGTGTTAAGGGTTGTAGGTTTTAGAAGTTAAAGGAGTCAAGAGTTAAAGTTAATAGGGGTTATGTGTTAGATATTATTGGATTTATCTGTAAGAGTTGTAGGCTTCGAGGGTTAGAGAACTAGGGTAAGGAGTGATAAAGCTTAGACGTTATATGCATTAGGGGTTATAAGTGTTTATATGGGATATATTAAAGGTTAGAAGTCTTGGGAGTCAGTAGGGGTTATAGGTGTTATGAGTTTTATTAAATGTTATAAGTGTCTAGTGTTGATATGGGTTATATAGATTACATATTGGGGGTTACATGGGTTATATGAGTTAAATTAGATATTGGGGTTACATCGTCTATATGAGTTAAGTGTTAGTGATTATAGTGGTTAGAGTTATAATGTTATTAGTGATTATAGTGGTTAGGGTTATAGTGGTAGGGGGTAAGGGATTATAATATTAGGGATTGATAAGGGCTACACGGGTGATAGAGGTTATGTGTTATAGTGGTTAGGTGTTATAGATATTATTGTCTATGAATTAGATATTTGAGGTTATATTAAGGGATATAATAGTTAGGGATTAAAGTTAATGGGTTATTGGATTTATATTAGATATTGATAGTTACATGAATTATATTAGGTGTTATATGTGAGAGGAGTTGTATGGTTTAGTAGTTATGGGTCACATGGGATAAATATTATAGGTGTTATAACAATAATGTATTGGATATTATATGTGCTATAAGTTATATGTGTTAGTTCTTATAGCATTTAAGGATTAAAAGAGATATAGATATTAAGATCTATGCAGTGGTAAACATTATTAATATCAATGGTTAAGTGTTAGATGATATAGGTATTAAGGATTAAAGGTTAATGGTTATAAGGATTTTTTGCTAGAGTTCGGTTTTATAAGGTTTAGGATATTTGGATATAAGTGTTATGAGTTAAGGGTCAAGTGTTAGGGATTATACAAGTTAGATATTTTGGGTTATATGACTTAGATGTTAGGTGTTGTGTTTTATAAGGGTTAGAAAATGATGTTCAGTGAGGTAGGTGTCAATGGTTATAAGGATCAAAGGTTATAGGTTTATATGATTTATTATGGTAATTGATGTGGTAAATAGGTAACAAGTATTAAGGGATATAAAATTTAAGGGATAGAGATCTATATGTGTTATAAGGATTAAAGGTTATATGTACTAATAGTCAAAGGGGTTGATGGTTATATATATTAGTATATGGGTTATGAAAAATAGGTTTAAGGTGTTCAATAATAGAGATTATTAGTATTATTGGTTAAKAATTGGGGGTTATAGGAATTACAGGTTAAATATTAGGGACTATAAATGTAACATTCTGTTCTAATGAGCACACTTGTATTGACTTATTCTTTGAGGACACTTGCAGGAAAGTGATCTAGTTATGGTACATTGTAAYTTCATTTCAATTATGGATTATACATGATGATGATGATGTGTTGTGACTTATTGTTATTTCGATGTATATGTAYTGGTAGATTCTATTGATGATTTTTCCTAAGTGTACAGGACACATGATAGGTTATGGATGATGATGGCATCAATGGACTTCCTTGGACTCTAGATTGAGTCAGGGAGTGGATTGTATTTGTTTGAGTATTTCATTTTATGCACATGTGATATAAGATTGATTTCAATATGATTTTTGTATATGGATTATTGACAGTGTTTTTTTTCAGTGGATGCAGGCTTGACAATGCTTACTAATCCAACTCACGTAAGGAGTCAATGGGTCATGCACAAAAACCAAAAATTTGAGGGAGAGATGTGGCGACGTCCTTGTCACAACCTACTAGCACTCTCGTTGTGGTATGAAATGTAGGTTAACGATTACCTAGTTCAAGAGGTCCATGCTGTCATGAGGGTGGACTGAGATAGTCACTCACAAATATTTTTAAGGGGCACACAATAAGGCAAAGTCCTTATTCCTTAGAATCCCTTAGTCTCTCACAAGGTCAATCGAGTGGAGTGTTGACTCCAAGGGTTGGAAAAACTTCCAAAACTATTCTAAGGTGAGTGGAACCCTTGGAACACAGAGGTGTGTCTTGAAGGGAACATTGCATAATTAAAACTCGAGTCAATAAATATAGGTGGCCTAGAAAACATTGAAATGATTAGACCTTGTTGGAATAAAATAATTAATTAAACAATAAATTATTAATTGTAAATCCCAACAAAAGTCTAAGTCTAAGTCTAGGACTAAGTATAAGTCTAAATTTAATTAAAGGACTAAATGAATAATGACATAAGTTAAAATATTTGAGAATATAATCAAACTCTAGGAAAAAGGGGAATACAATTTAAAGGTTGGATAAAATGCACATGTGTGCATGAAATTAATAAAAGGGATTTTTTAAGTAGAAATAAATAATAACTTGAGAGAATAGTTGTACATAGAATACAATCTTGAGTCAACCTACCACTAGTATAACTAGAAGAAGGCTCCTAATAAAACTCTAACTAAGATATAGTTAAGAGACACTCATGTCAGTGTTTCATGGAAACCTGCACAGGAGATCTAGCTAAAGAAAGTACAAACAAATCTTATCAAGAAAGGAAGAGAGATTCAATATGGAAGAATGAGAAAATATATTCAAACTACTCCAATGAACTGATGATTGATACATAGATCATGATCAATATGAGACAATGAATGAGGGGAATACACTCATATATAGGGGAAAAAATTCCATAACTAAGAAAAGCAATCAAGCAGTTAGCTTTCCTTAGTAATGCATGCATGCATAATAGTGATGGTAAAAATAGAAAGTATAAAGTAGAACTAGTCAGTTAACTCCCACTGAACTAGTGTGTCAAAAATAGAAATTTCTCCAACACCCCCACTGAACATCACTATGGAGTAAAAAATGAGTCCCGATTACTAGGCCATTTTAGGTACTCATGTACAATGAAACTAATGAACACTAAATAAAAGTGAGGAAAAAGGGAAAACYGCATGGGAACAAAACCCCCCCTCAAAAGATAATGTATCAAAAGAAGAAAATGATAGCTGCTAGGCAATTGTGTTCTTCACTGCAAGACAATCCCGCAAAGTCTAAAATTTATGCTCACCGAAAGTCTTTGTGAAGATGTAGAAATCTTTATGGATCTGATGAAKTCCTTTGGAAACATGTCGGGCCTTGTACCTCTTGATCCTGTGGACCCATCTGCACCTGAAAATATTCCTTTTTAGTGGAAGTGAAACTAGATTCCAAGTCTGGTTCTGTAGGAGTGAGTCATACTCCTTCTGCATGGCTTCTTGCCATAATGGATTTCCCACAACCCTATTGTAGGTCTGTGGATCAATAGATTGAACCATATAGCAATGCATGGGAATCGCGGGTTTTGATGCTGGAAATACATGAGAAGGCTCCTCATGTTGAGATCGACTCCTCCTCGAATCCAATGGATTCCCTGCAAGGTTGCCTCTTGCCTGAAGTGTGGTTTGTGCCTTCTTGGGCATTTGTTGAATCTTAGGTGTTGGCTTCTTATCTGGATGTACTACCTGCTTATTTCTATGTACAGAATCTGAGTGTATGAAATCATCTCTAATTTCTGAAACTGATTGAAGAACAATAGTATATGCATGTTGCATTGTAGGTGCATGCAAAGTACTCTCCTTATGTGTAAGTAGAATAGAGGAGTCATCGTTAGAAAAATTAGTGAATTTATACAACCTTGACTTGTGATCCACCTCACCAATTGCAATGATGGAATTATCATGCATGTCAATTACTGAAATAGAGTCTGATGTAAATTCAAGCTTTTTACCTTTCTGAGTGATATGATAAACTGAGAGCAGATTCATAGAAAGCTTTGGAACATGTAAAACATTCTCAAAACTGCCTTTTTGGAGTTCCACTCTCCCTTCTCCTGCTACTGCTACTGGATTATCATCCCCCATGAGAATTGGGGGGTCTTGAGAATGGACTTAATGAAGAGAAAACTTCCTCTTTCACTGCCATATGATGGGATGCACCAGAATCTATAATCCATGAATCATATGAGAAATTAATTGCAACCAAAGAATGATGATTACCTTTATTAGTCGCATGGTATTCTTCCTTCTTCTTCTTGGATCCTTTAGAAATGAAGTCTCCAAGGTTATTCCTCTGAAGTACCTGTGTCATAATATCGATCAACTTCTTCATGCATGTGGATTCTTCGTGATTCAGTTTATTGCAGTAAGTGCACTTGTTTCCCTTCTTCTTCTTCCCTTTGGAATTTGAAGAATCTTTGGAACCTGAAGTATCCTTGAAGGGTTTGGAATATCCCTCCTTCTTTGACTCTGGATGTAATATCTTCTTTTGTTTCTACTTCGATTTCTGATTGTATGACCCTTTTCCATCATGCATGGTGAGTGCCTGTGCTTTGGGATATTTCATGAGACCCATCTGAATGAGTTTTGTTTGCTCTTGTGTAAGAGACTCAATGAACTGAGCCAACGTAGGCATTTTTCAATTTGTTCCAAAAAGATATCTGCCAGAATGAAAATTGGAGACATATAAAACGTATTCTGGTCCTAACTTGGCCAAGATTGTTAGAATACGTTGTTTTTCTTGTGTAGACTTATCAATACCACATTCAACCAAGCTTAATAGCAAATATTTAAATTTAGTAAAAAAATCTTGTATATTATCAAAACTTTTAGGGTCTAGGGTATTCAACTCTACCTCAAGCATATGACCTCGCATCTCATCCTGCGTTCCAAAGAGTCCTTCTAGGGTGGTCCGGATCTCATTTGGAGTCTTTCATGCATCAACATGAAACCATAAATAAGTGGAGCTTAACTCAAGAATTAGTCATGTGGCCTCATCCTTACGGTTCACCCATCTCATCTTCACAATCAAAATAAATGTATGGTGTGAGGTTTACCACCAAGTTTGACTGTATAATAGTTTTCATATCCATCTCTCCCACTGTTTCTAAGAACCCCTAAAAATTTACTCTCAATCTGTAAGTGAAAAATTAAGAAATCACGACAAAAAATGGCACTTTAAGTGAAAATTCGTATTATTTTCAAAAGATGATCTTGCGACTTACTTTGTGAGGAAACAGTGAGGAATCTCACCAAACGGTTGAAAACCCACTTCCAAAATGGGTCGATTTACTTTCAACATGGGTCGTTTCCTCCAAAACATAATATTTTGGGAGAAATGAATGTAGAAAGGTACGGACACAAATTCGTATCAGTTTTAGAAGGCTATCTTGCAGCTTACTTTATGAGCAAACAGTGAAGAATCTCGCCAAACGGTTGAAAAAGCACTTCCAAAATGGGCCAATTTACTTTCTTAGCAAGGTTGTTTCCTCAAAAACATAATATTTTGGGAGGAATAACTACTGAAAGGTATGACCATGGATTTAGCTTGCCGAAACCCTGATTTTCCTTATTCTTTGACTTGTCTGGCTTGCTCCAAGAAACATAGTTCTGATACCATTCCAGTGTTTCATGGAAACCTACACATGAGATCTAGCTAAAGAAAGTACAAACAAAGCTTATCAAGAAAGGAAGAGAGATTCAATATGGAAGAATGAGAAAATATATTCACACTACTCCAATGAGCCGATGATTTATACATAGATCATGATCAATATGATGCAATGAATGAGTGGAATACACTCATATATAGGGAAAAACATTCCATAATTAAGAAAAACAATCAAGCAGTTAGCTTTCCTTAGGAATGCATGCATGCATAATAGTGATGGTAAAAATAGAAAGTCTAAAATAGAACTAGTCGGTTAACTCCCACTAAAATAGTGTGTCGAAAATAGAAATTTCTCTAACAACTCATTAAATGAGAATTTGGGGAACAAAGGGACAACTAAGAGAGAAAATAGGAACACATTGGGGAATGTGAGGGAAATTGGCTTTTTAAATAAAATAAAAATGGTAATTACTTGTGCAACATGGGGAGAGTGTGACAAGTGTGTGGGTGAATAATAATAATTAATTTAATCTAAAAAGTTAATTATTTGTGCATGAGGACATGTGTCAGTGAATAAATTTCTATAAACAAATAATGTAGAAGGGAAATAGAGCTCACTTATTCTTGGTAATGTTATGCTGCCAAAACTGTGGACTGTGTTTTACTTGTGAGAGTTGGGATACCAAGCTTGTAGAAAGAGTGGGAGCTCTAAATTGCGAGGAAAACCTTGGAGCTATTGTTTGTTGGTTTCTTGTGTGTGGCCCCTTTGCAGCTCGAGGGGATAAGGGGGAAGAAGAGTACCCCCAACATTGGTTGGGAGATACTAATGAAGTATTGGGATTGGAAAGTGGGAACAAAAAGGATTGGTGCAAGATTATGTTGAAGACCATCATTAGATTTCGTTATCTCGTGGTTACGGTATTGTGAATATCAGTTGTTTAATTTGTTATGTTAGAACTTTTATGCTTTTTATATTATTGTTTAAACTCGTTAATCAATTTTGAAAAGGTATGAATGGTGGTCGAATCCACCAATGTAATGTTGTAAATTGACTGTATATTATTTAAAATGAGATTAGATGGAGATTATATATATTTATCATTATATGTTTTATTTCTTGTATATTTTCATTTTGTGACTGAATGCATCGAATTGATGATATGTTATTAATGAATCATTCCTTTAAAAGTATATATATATCGCATGAAGTTAAATGGGATATGCAATGTATTACCTCTCTGTATAAACTTCTTTATGGATTAACAAATCGAAAAATGTTTAAAAGTAGTAAACATATGATATTATTTTGTTTTGTAATGAACTTAATATTGTAGTAAGGTCGACAATCAATCTACCTATGGCGTTAAGCCTTCGGGCTTATTGTAGTCACGAATGGTGTTTATTTCTAAGTGAACCCATCTCTAACTGGTAATGATAATGAATGTGTACATTTGAAACATTTTTCAATTTTAATGTCAGTGGGAAGTTAATAATATGGATAAACTTTAGCCAGCGTTCCCATAGGAATCGATGCACTGATCAAACTGTCACACTCGCGACTAAAATCTTTTTCCTAATAGTGTTAATCTACCTCTCCGCGATGGTACCTTTTTTAATTTAATCTATCATATATTAACACTGTAGTAGTTCACTAAGTTGGAACACCATTGTGTATGTTTACTATTCGAATTTACTGGACTTAGTATAGCAATTCCATGAATTATTAATTTGTGACCAAGATTTCTAAGTAGGGAATCCTAAAATGCAAAATATTTGTTAATTGTTTCAGAGGTATCATTGAGCGATGACATCGTGGATCCAAAATAACATGTCCCACCATTCTCGTCCTTCTTTCTTTAAAGAATCCGATCATTATTTGAGTTCTGATTGAATTAATAAAAATTTTATTTGTTTCTATATCGATTTATTACTAGAGACAAGAAAATTGTGTGATAATTGTCTTTGAGTATCAGTTCAATGAATTCCTTAGATTTCACATCCACCTAGTCTTCATCCTTAAGATTTATCACAATAGTTGGACATGGAAATCCAATTAATGGAGATGTCCTTAGCCTTGATAGGTTGATAGAGTTAATTGTAACAATAAATTTATATTCCATATAAAAAAATTGGTCATTGTCTTCAGAATGTCTTTAATAGCGATCTAAGTGTAATGGTGTTCCTAATCTACGACCATGACATCCTCTATTCGTTGAGCTTGGTCGTGTCATTGGGAGACACTACCATTAGACAACTCATAATGTTGATCTATTGTGATACTGAGATCGGAGAATAGATCCGTATTCCCCTTGGAGTAACAAACTAAATTGAGACTTTTCCTTCTCATGAATCAACAACGTTGTTCCAAGTCATCGAACCCTTTTTTATTTTATATGGGTTGTTAATAATTCTCTTATCTCTATCACTATTAAAAACTGTTATTAATTATAGTGATATATTTCCTTATCTATCTCTTAAGGAGAAATAAAATAACTATGCCTTCCTTACAACGATGATTTTCGATGGTCTATTTTCATAGTCATGGACTCATGATGAAGCTTAACCTGTACACATAATCTACTCTTGGTTTTACTCTTAGTTTATTACTGGTAAACCCTTCACGGGACATTATATGTAAAACCTGGTCATACTCATAAACCTTATGCATATCAATTAGTTAATTACTATCATAATTAACATAGATTATCTTGTAACCCAGCTATGTTGGAGTGCAGTATATCAAAAAAATAAAGGGATAATCGGGTTATGATTATACCACTTATGTTTCTTTGTCTTTACTTCTGAATTATGTTTGAAATATGAACTAAATTGTTCGAATCTCCTTTTTAAGAAAAATACAACGATCCACTAAATCCTTGTATCGTATTCCTAAATCCAAATATATCGTAGTCAATTAATAAACGATTAGTTCAAGATAAGTTTGATTTCTAAAATTTTTATTAAATTAATCAACTCTTAAAATATCCTCTATTGTGATTTTTAAATGGCTAGTGGAAATAATATGGAATCTCTCACTAAATTTTCACTATGGGCAAGTTGAAAATTTGTCCTAATCATTCATATTCATATTGGAAGTTCCATGGATGATTTTAGGGGCTAAATTTCGCTCATGGGCTAATTTTCCAAGGTTTTTCCAAAAATGAGATTTGCTATTTTAAAAATGATTCGCCCAAATTCTATAGGACAAAATTATTTTACCTTAAAAATCGCCAAAATTTTATAAAAACTATATAAAATCTTTAGAAATTTGAATATTTTTACAAAAATATCGCCAAACATTTATAGTTGGCATATGAAGAATTAGTAAGATTCGCCAAGGTTTCTACATTTTAAAATAAATTTC
>JASDQU010439199.1:22645-33187 GCA_032191745.1 Picea mariana
GTGCTAGCTATGCCTAAATATCCAACAAACATACAATATTATGGTTCAATAAACATATTAGTTACTAATGTCTAGGTTATTAATGAATTAATCAATAAGTTGTGAGTTTGAAGTTATATTATATGAATATAAATATCATCAATAAGATAATAATCAGTTCCCATCTATAAATATTATATGAAGTTATAATAAATGAGTATAATAATTAGTTCCCATCTAAGGCTCTTTTATTTATATATTAGACTTTATTATCCAAAATGAACTATTCGTTATAATTATTCCTTTAGTCAAAGGGTCACTACAATTGGAAAAGACCACCAAAGTGGGACACTGGTTCCTTTTTGAGGAGTTTACAATGATAAGACTCTATGGTTTGGAAGAGAAGCCATATCAAAACTGAATGTTGAATTTGGTAGAGAAGCCATATCAAGAGACTAAAAAAAGTCAAATTCATTTAGTTACTGACTAAAAAGCCAAGCATATTAAATTAAATATTGATCAGATGAATTTCAAGGAAAAGCCAAATTTGCACAAGTAGGCGCAAAGACTAAACATTCAACCATGAATCAATCAACTCAGAGATAAATAAGGGATAGACAATAGAGAAAATTCTTATCCTTCACTCATCATCCATGCAAAGAAAAGAAGGCCATTTGAATCTATACGTATTTAAACACCGAAGTGATGACTATTGATTCATCTCCTAGCCAACTATTCATGCATAGACTGATGACTAAAGGGATAAGGGGCGAAAGATAAAAACAAAATCTTTTCATAATAATCAATAAAACCCACACAGAGAAGTCATTGAAATTAGAAGTTTGGTTCGCCAAGGGACTGTCATTCAGCTCAGAGGTTTATCATTCACAATGCACAGTCTATCAATAAAAATGCAGAGATGTACCCAAGTTCAAGCAATTAAAAATGCAGAGATAATTTGAAGTTTTAATAAATCAATCCATAGAGGTAGTCGCTCATAATAAGGCACAAAGACTAGACATTCATCCATCAATCAATCAACTCAAAGATAAGTAAGGTGTCCATAGACAACATGAAAAATTATTTAAACACCGAAGTGATGATCGTCGATTAGTCTCCTGGTCGAATGCTCAGGCACAAACTAATGATTAAAGGGATAAGTGATAGAATATAAAACCACAATCTTTTCATAATGATCAATAAAACCCACACATTGAATCCATTGAAATCAGAAGCTGGGTTCGCTGAGGGAAATCAATTCAAAAAACAAATGATGGGATGGGAGATGTGAGATGGAATTAAGGGTTTAAAAGGACCAGGGTGATTCAAAGTCAATTGAGGATCACATTTGGTATCCGATATATGATTGCTTGTTTCCTCACATAGTTCCTACCATGTTTAAGTTATAATAATTCAATTCTAAATATAGATGAATGTTGAATTATTACTGTTTCTTTAATGAGGATTATTTGAAGTTTGATTTACTTTATTTATTTGTATGCATGATTAGTTGTGAACATTTTAAAAATCTACATTAGGAACATCTCTTGTTATTATCATCTATGTGTGGGATATGTGTGTGCTAGCTATGCTTAAATATCCAACGCACATACAATATTATGATTGAATAAACACATTAGTTAGTAATGTCTAGGTTATTAATGAATTAATTAATAAGTTGTCAATTTAAAGTTATATTATATGAATATAAATATCATCAATAAGATAAGCATTCAATAACTTTGGTCAATATGTGTGAAGTAATATTATATGAATATAAATATCATCTATAAGATAAGCATTCAATAAGTTTGGTCATCACTATAAGTTTTTAAATTGTCTTCAATATTAAGTTATATTAAGATGAGGTGGAGAAAATGGAGCAACTGTAATATTGGGAGGCTTTGTTGGAGTTAGAAATCTAGATTGAGAGCAATCATGACAATAATTTCAAATGTAAGTGCATCATAGTCTATTGTAAACATAGTAATGTGAGTTTTAATGGGATATATATTTTGAAGAAGATGCAATTGAGTGAGTCTTAATTGTCACAAAATTCATGAAAATTTACCTTCTTTATATTGAATTATTTTGAAATTTTAAAACTTTAATACTTTAACTTTATAACCTTTCTTCATTAACTTTATATTTATATACCCATTTTAATAATTATACTATGTTTCATTTACCTAGAACTATTTATAAATAGGATAACAAATATCGTCACACAAAGATGTTAATACATTCCTATATTCATTCTTATAGATGTCACAAAGTCATATATAGGTGTGTGTCCTTTATAAATGGACATATGGAAAAGACTTGTTAAGTGTCATATATATTACACTATAAAAATTTGTCACAATAGATCATACCATAGTTTCTAAAATCAATTATATGTAATGTTTTGTTTTAAAATTAAGATTTAATTTACTATTTGGATAAGAAAACAACATAAAATGCTTAAGAAAATAACATACCAACCATGAACAAAATTAACATACAAATCATGAACAAAATTAACATAATTAATTCTGTCCTATTTCTGTCATATTTAATTCAGATTTAATTCTGTTATTTCTGTCATTTTTCATAAAATGACAACAAATCCAACAAAGATCAGAAACACACATCAGTTTAGATATGTATTACTCTTAAATTTATTACTCTTAGTTATAACAACATATCAAACACACATCATAGAACATGAAGAAATGTTCTTGTATGACTCATAACCTTATATTATGTTGAGATCATATAGACACATAGACTATATTATAATAAGTTGAATGTAAAGGATGTTATTGTATTTGTATTAGTACTGAGTTAGAACCAATCCCATAATTATGAAAAGGTATAAGAAGTGCATAAATGTAACATATGAGCACAACCAATATAGGTCGTATTCATATCCTATACTAGGAGTAGGACCCTAATCAATAAGAATGCAACATCAGTGTCATTATGAATGAATATGATGGAATTATTTCTAAACAAAGAATGTAGTGTAATTTAGTTTGTTCACAAGGCTTGTTGTGGTCTCATATCATATTATCTCATTACTTCATCATGTCCAACCCTATACAGTTAGCCAGTATGATTACAAAAACTTTGTTTCATGGTTCTGTACACTTCCTTTATCCCTATTGTTTCCATGATTGTAATTTTTAACTAAAAATTTAAATTTCCTAAAAATTTAAATTAGCAATACTATTAGCAGAAAAGTGGAGCTTTTATCAACGTCGTACTTATTTTTCTCCTATTGCAATAACTACTATAGACATATTTTTGTATTTCAATCTTTTTGTTAGGTCTGTTAAATATTGTGATATGTACTAGGTCCTTTATGGTGATGTTTCTTTACAGTTGTTGTGAGAGTCTGATTTTTTTCAATTTGGGCACTATTAAAGGTAGTGGTGGCCCTGTAGCAGTCATGCTTAGCCCTTGGTCTCACTATTTATAGTTAGAATAGCTAGTTTGTGTCTTGCACTAAAGTTTACAGTCTCTTCAGGCCTCTGTCTATTTTTTGCAACTCTATCTATTTGCTTATCATTTATATGGATTTCCTATGGTACTGGGCCTTTGTTACTTGTTCTATATATACTTATCCCACTGCTTGAGGTACTACATGGACATGGCCAAATATGGCCCTGTCCATGTACATTGACATGCTCGAATTCGGGCCTTTCTCTATACATGGACAGGGCCATATTTGTCCCTGTCCATGGATAGGGACAAGTCTGAATTTGGGCCTGTCTCTGTATGTGGACAGGGCCGAAAAAGGCTCTATCAACATTCTAAACTCAAATTTTCAACTAAAAATTTAAATTTTCTAAAAATTTAACATTTAAAAATATTTGAAATTCGCCCGGTTTAAAAATTTAAAATTCGGCCCTGTTTAAAGGTTTAAAATTTGGCCCTATTTAAACATATTTGAAACATGTTTAAAAAATAAAAAAATGAACATATTTAAACATAAGGGACAGAGACATATTCGGCCTTGTCGATATACAGGTACATGCCCAAATTTGGCCCTATCACTGTACATGGACAGGGTCGAATAAGGCCCTATCAACAATAAAAATTTAACTTCTAAATTCTAAAATTTAAATAGAAATTTAAAATTTAAGCCCGAAATAGAAATTTAAATAGAAATTTAAAATTTAAATTCTAAAATTCTAAAATAACTTCTAAATTCTAAATTTGAAATTCTACATGGATAGGGCCAAATAAGGCCCTGTCAACATTCTAAACAAAATTTCTAAACTCAAATTTTTAACTAAAAACATAAATTTTCTAAAAATTTAAAATTTGAACATATTTGAAATTCGACCCTGTTTAAAAATTTAAAATTTGACCCTGTTTAAATATTTAAAATTTAAACATATTTGAAACATTTTTAAAATTTTTAAATTTAAACATATTTAAAGATAATGGACAGGGCCATATTCGGCCCTGACCATGTATAGGTACAGGCCTGAATTCAGGCCTGTCACTATACATGGATAGGGACGAATAAGTCCCTGTCAACAATCTAAAAAAATAATTTAAATCCTAATTCTAAATTCTAAATTCTAAGCTATAATTCAAAATATCCTAATCTAAACATACCTGGACTGAATTCTCGTTGCTCCAACGTTTGCCCGCCCGCTGCTCCGACGTCCACAACACCACCCATCCGGAGCAAACGTCGCTCGTCCACCCGCAACAAATAACAAACACCAAACAGGAACTTTGTCCACCCACACACCAAACACCATACACCTCGAAAAAACATCATACCCTACCCGCACAACAAACACCAAACAGGAACGCTTTCCACCTGCACATCAAACACGAATGTTGTTCGCCCGCACAACAAACACCAAATAGGAACGTTGTCTGCCAGTACAAAAAACGCCAAATAGGTATGAACTCGCAAAAAATAATGCAAGAGTGATGTGTGAGTAATATATAAACCTTTTTTCGGCTGAAAAGTGTTTTCGACCGAAATAATATTTTGGTCGAAAAGTTCTTTCGGCCGAAAGATTATTTCGAATGAAAAACTATTTCGGACAAAATACTATTTCGGTCGGAATATCTTTCGGCTGAAAATATGTTACTGAATGAAAAATATCTGTCCGGATAAAAATGCACATGAAAATCAAGGGCATCATCAGGGTGTCGTTCGATTTGGCATTCAATGGTTTGGCCGAAAAAATAGGAATTTCAACCAAAACGAGAATTAGTTTGGCCGAAAAAATGTCTTTCGAAATTTTGGAGAGTCGATTGTCATGAAAGTGTTACCCACCTTCATGAACTCACCTTGCTGCTATATTTTCAATGTCAAAATTCTATATTTCTCCATCCAATATCAGAGAAAAATTACGTTATGATACCAAAAATGAACTTTGTTCATTTAAGGTATTCCATCCACTGTGATCAATTACAAAGGAAAATTAAATTTCATGCTCTGATACAAAAAATGATGACCTCCTGACCTTAAACCCACAGTATGAAGAATTATTCAATTTAATTATGTTCTAGTTCTGAAGTAAAACTACTCTCCAACCTTCGCATGGGCACAAATTTCCTTTGAACATAGTTCTGCTACACTCTGTTTTCACACCAGTCATTGGCAGTCAAAACTCATAAGACCAAGTGCTAAATATCTTATTTAAAC
Organism: Picea mariana; assembly: GCA_032191745.1. NCBI lineage: Eukaryota > Viridiplantae > Streptophyta > Pinopsida > Pinales > Pinaceae > Picea > Picea mariana. Next base: position 28,287 of record JASDQU010439199.1, read on the forward strand.
TTTATCATTAGACCCCTTGATTCTACTCCTATCATCATAAGACCAAATACCATGACCAAGTGCTAAGAATCTCAAGGCTAATCCTCTGTAGACCATAAAAAAAATTATCCCTTTATAAATCCCCCATTGATCGTCACAAAATGGATGATCAATAGCGTGCCTCAAAATATTTCATATTTTGATCCTCACTCTCGATTTATCGTGATTGGACGATTTATATCTATGTACACCAATCGATGCAATGAGGGAATATTCCTTGATGCCTTCATTTGATACCTTTTAACTTGGAACAAGATTCAATTCAACTACTCCAATGGAGGATAGAACTAGGTTCTATACTCATCCCGATGGATGGTTTGGATTTGACGTCCACTTTCATTTATTCAGATTTATGCTGTCACTCTGTTAGCCTTTCACCTCCCTCTTGGACTCTGAACATCTATGGCTTCTTCAATATCGATATACCATACGATTTAGAGTAACCAATCATTGTTCTCCACTTCCATGTGCCACACCTTCATCAAAGGAACCTACACGTGGATGACATGTGTCACATTCTAATTCGTTGACTCCATCAATCCTGTCTTCGTTAGCTACCATGTGTCACTTTGGTATTCGTATATCTATTCACCTTTGAATAAATCTCATTCGTTGATTGATGTTTATCTAACGAAGTTGTTTCAACTATTGAAGTATGATAACCCTACTACGATAGTCAATGGGATGTCACCATGTGTCTTCTTCTGATCACTCGATCTTAGCTATTCCAAACCAATCTCCACCATTGGTCTGGTCTCTTCTTTGCTAGGCATTATGATGTTCTATTGCTCTGATAACAAGTCACAATAACACATCGCCACGTGGACACCTTACAACCATTGATCTCTCTACTCTGAAATTTTCTTACAACTATTGATTTCGTCCATGCCATGATCGATCTTAACTATTGATTGGACCTCCCTTCGCAAAGTACTTCTCTAACCTCACACTCGTACATACTAACTCTAAAATCCTTTACCATCATATCAGACTCGAATGAAATATTGTTTCCAATCATTGATCTGGCTAGGAGAGATCTATTCTCGATCGTCCACTCTTAACACATAAATAGAAAGGTTGGGAATAATAGTCGATGGTCATGATCAAATGTTGATCTCGATCAAGTGACTATTGTTCCTTCATGCCTTTATACAGAGGTTAAGACTTGTTTCAACCTGCACACAGAATGAGACTTGATCTCTACTCACTATGACTTCCAATGATCCAATCTATGAAATCAATCGGTCCATAATCATAATTGGGATATCAATCTCTTCAATGATCGATGGTCAATCTCAACCAGACCTGCAACAAATAGTGTGTTCTAATTCTGGAAACTCCACACACATACTAAGAGGGATTTCTCACTGTTCAGAGATTAAAACACACATTTTTCAATCTACGATGGATTTAAACACTCACACAATTCACACATAGATCTTCAATTGATCAACTCCATAGAACATTAAAATAAGAGTAATTTCATTTATCAGTGATACAATACTATACAGGGTTTACAATATGCCTCTCTCTCCATTGATGGCCTTTTACACTCCCACACTCTTACTTGATTCCCCGTTCAATTGGCCACACTCATTGACATGTTCTACATTCATTTGACCACAAATCATTCCCATAAACTTACAATTTCAATACACAAAGATTATGAAACTACAATATATTTGAAATCTTAATTACAATGCATTCCACAACTAATACAAATCTTCTAGAGTTTGATCAAACATAGGAATTTTCATCAAATACATAATTAAATTCACATAAACCCATAAACCCAAAACCACTTGGTATATTCACACATCAAAATTAGACATCCATGAGATAAATCTATAAATAATTTTCATCCATAAAAAAGTTAAAGAGGTACTCAGGTAAAATATTTTCTTTACAATGTTTTTTTTTGTTAAGTAAAAAAGAGTTGGAGCCTATTATATTATCATTAACAAAATATAGAGCTATGGGGGATGCCAGCTGTCCTGCCTGAGCAGGAAACCGAGGCAGCTGGACATCCCTGTCCATGTAACATCATAGTTGCAGAGTAGGCAGTAATTAGCAAAATTTGCACTGCTATCTCCCGCCCGTAGGAAACCAGGAGTAGCAGGCAGCAGCATAAGACTAATGTTTTCATCTAAAACTAAAACATTTAGAAAGCTATCTGTCCACAGGCATAGACTATTAAAACAAAACCACAAGCAAAGTCTGGGTCTGAACATCAAGTAACCTTGGAGCCAGGGTGAGTGTCGTCGTCCGCAGTATGCCGCCATCGCGGTGGAAATGCGTAAGCTCTGGCACATGTCGGGCATTGTTTCTTCGGCGTAGCTCTTGAGTGCGCAGCGAAGAACATATCTAGCCTCTGCTCCAGCCTCTCGATGCGGAAGGTCTCGTCCTCTAGGAGATTTCTCACATCAAAGATGAGGTTGAGATAACCTCCGTCGACTGAGGGTGGCTGTGCCTCGCTGGTGTCTGTGGTCGCTCCATGNGAGTAGCAGTACGGCCAAGCGAAGCGGCCGCACCAGTCGGACGAGAGCAAACTTGCTGCAATGCCAATGCTTCTGCGAGACAGAGGTTCTCGGGAGCTCTCTACAGCCTGGAGTTGCAATGTTCACAATGAACCCAAGCATTATGCCAATTACGATAACCACCGCCATCCTTTCCTCCATTAAAGTCTGAAACTTAGTGCGGGTACCCTCCCCTTGTGCGAGCAGGCTCAGCTTTTGAATGCGCCTGTGGAAATTCATGTCAAATTAATGGGCGTTTGATGTGAGCTAGTGAGCGCCATGCCACCACGTTCCAGCTCACTTCCACGTGGCTGCGTTGTGCTCCCTGTCACCCCATCCGGGGATTTTCTTTACAATGTTAAAGAGGTACTCAGTGAAAATATTTTTCTTACAATGGCATTGAAATGAAATTGATGTAATTATTGGAATTGACCTCTCATCATAGGAAAAATATTTGGAATATGCCATGGAAAAAAATGACGTTATCATGACCCTTTAAGCAATTTTCACTTTTAAAATATAATGTAATTGTCGAAATTAACCTCTATTTACAAAAAATAATTCATACATATATAAAATTTCTTTTAACGATGGTTTTGGGGTCTTCTTAATCTGTAAAATTTGGTGTATGAATAACAATTGATTTATTATTATTTAGCGTGTTTTCATTTAGAATAATTAATATTAAAAAATTTACTTATGTGAATTTTGTAAAATTTGGTGTATGAATAATAATTGATTTATTATTATTTAAATTCTAAACAATTAATTAATTATTATTTAGCATGTTTTCATTTAAAATAATTAATATTAAAAAATTCACTCATGTGAATTCTTGGATTTGATGTTTTTTTTTTTATATTAAAATTTATTCATAAGTTTATTAAAATCATGGATGATTTTAAGGATGGAAATCTATTTTAAATGTAGATATTTTAGTGAATTTTATTAATCCTTCATATCCCAACTATAAAATGTTTGGGGATAAATTTGTAAAAATATTCAAATTTCTAAGGATTTTATATAGTTTATGTAAATTTTTGGCTATTTTTAAAGTAAAATAATTTTATCTTATAGAATTTGGGTGAATCATTTTTATAATAGCTAATCTTTTTTTGAAAAAACCCTTGGAAAATTAACTCATACCAAAATTTAACCCCTAAAATCATCCCTAAAATTTAAAATTGTAAATTTTATTTAAATAAAGTGAATCTATAATTTTTAAAATGGTTAAATTAAAGTCCAATTATAATAAGAATCACTGAACTTTTGTTAAGCCGAAAGACGTACACCTATGACAATGGGCACAATTAATGATCTTTTAACCTTAAACTATAATCTAATGGCTATGCATTGAAGATGCTGGCATATTCTTAGTCGTCCTCCAAAATCAATGGATCAGATTTATTGTTCATAATTTTCTTGCATTTATCAAGACATCCGTTAACATGTTTACTTTTTAACATTTACCTAATCACATTAAAAAATTACTGTAAAGATATATAATTGCCACGTTTAAATGATTAAATAGGATTAAACCATGCAACCAAACATTTCATATTACTACAAACAGATTACAAATTACCACAAACATTTTATGGCACGCTTTCTTAACCAAAGCAACCTTTAGACCTTCTCAGCCGCGAATTAGCGACTGTGCTAGTACCTATTTTCTCTCAGAAATGAGGTTAATATAAACAAGCGACGATCACCTATGGTGACTTTCAGCGTGATTGAATTTAAAAAAACACCCTTCTGCAAGCCTTTATGACTGGACAAACTAAACTGCAACCGAAAAAATTAAACTGCTTCCGGGTTTTTAATCACTCATACTTTTCTACTCTTACAATTCAAAATTTGAAATTAAACCACAAACATACAGCCGTAGTCTACAAAATAAATATATCTTTGGCTGTTTATCAATATTAGAATGACTCCATAACCGTGACCTCTCTCTTCATGAGCCGTTTCTCCTCCTGCTGCTCCTGTTTTCGGAAAAAACAGATATGAGGCCCCGCCTTCTCATTTAATAATTCGGAATTTGGCTTGATTGGTCGCTTTCTTTGTTTATCTTGGGAATTGAATTGGATTGGAGGCAGAACCGCTCTGGAGGGTTCAACCAATCTCGTGAACTTCTCTCGTTGTTCTTCAAATTGACTCGTTTCCTCCCTGCGGTTCTTTGTTTTATCCATAGATATCGTGCCTATGCTGTCGTCGAGCTGCCTTCCCACCGTTCTTTGTTTTATCGATAGGGATCGTGCCGATGCTGGCTTAAAGGTCAACCGTTGTAATCTACAGCTCGTGACAGACATAGGCCGTGAGATGTACACAGTTGGAGCAAAATAA
>JASDQU010439199.1:62027-77411 GCA_032191745.1 Picea mariana
GGGGTAAAACATTTTTGCCGAAAAATGATATGGATGAAAGTGATAAGGGCGAAGAGATGAATCCAATGGAATAGGTCCCAAATAATGGTGAACAAATTTCCAGACTCTGGTCTGAAGAATACTGCAGAGAGTAAATGTCCAAATGCTTAACCAGAAAGAAATGTGTATTTACTTGGCAACCTGAACACAGTTACGCGGCAATAGATCTTGTCTGTTTTAATTTGTTTATGTTTCGGTCCCCAAGGGTTAGGTATTTAAGGGTTCTACAGACAAGGGTTTTCCCTGTGATATAGCTCTATGATATATGTGTGAGGTCCAACAGTAGTACTCAGCCCAATATCTCAGGGCACTAACTAAGCAGGATAGACCATACCCTTATCCATACTACCCGACTACCCAGGTACTAGAGAGTATCTTCCTGAGTGTTGTTCTCGGTGGCACTATAGAAGTTAGGCGGTTGATCAGTTTATCTAAAGAGGGCTTCAAGAAATCTAGGTCGATCTGTACACAGGTGTTGTCTGATGCACTACCACTCGAAGGGGTACCAACAGGGGTTACAAGGCTAGCCAACAGATGTGCACTTAAGAACCACTTGTATTTCCTGCATGTATGAATCCCTCAACCACGTGTTTATGCACATAACGACAGATCTCCGTGGCTTAAAGACGTCGGAATACGTCTCTACCCTGAAAAAAAATTACCCACAATTTCTGCCAAGGAAAGTGCTCTAATACCACTTGTAATATACCAGATATAAAAAGTATGCAGAACATAAATAAAATGCTAGAAATAGCAGAATAAGAACAATATAACCAGAATAATCGCCACAATAACACTGAAATGATATAAGAATAACAACAAAAATAACACTTTGATTCTGAGAGAAATGTTCACAAGCCTCTTCGAGGGGGCAACCTCCAGTCGAGCAGAGCTCTATTACAATAATCTCCAATCTAGGGTTCTCATACCCTCGACTCCTATTTATACTAAATATGTCTATCAAAAGAAGCAACTAGAGTAAGATCCTTCTAGAAGAGGAAGCTTCTATTATGTCTTCTTACATTCGACTTATTCTATTTTATTGCAAGGCCTTATTAATATTGACCTTTATTACATGTGAATATATTTTTCTACCTATGTGTGGGTTAGGAACCTAATAATCTTCTATATTTATCAAAATTTAATTTACTAAATTGTAGATTTAATTTATACTTAATAATAAGAGTTTTATTTTAAATATTTAATAAAAAATAATGAAATTATTATTAAAGTGCAATTTATTTTTACTCAATTTTAATAATGATAAATATAATTATAAAATATTTCTTAAAATATTTAATGAGAAAAAGTTGAAATTATCATTAATAGATTATAAAAAGCATTTTAAATTATATAATTTTATATAACAGTGGCACTGATGACCTCCAGACCTTAAACCCACAGTATGTTGAATTCTTTGATTTAATTATGATGCAGTTCTCAAGATGAAATACTCTTTAACCTTCATGAGGACCCAAATTTTATCTGAACATAGTTCTTCTAAACTTTGTTTTCACACCAGTCACTAGCACTCCAAACTCATAAGACTAAGTGTTAAATCTTTGTTTTAAAATTTATTGTTATCCCCCTTGCTTCTACTCATGTCATCATATGACCAAATGCCGCAACCAAGCACTCACGTTCTCAAGGATAATTCTTTGTAGACCGTCCTAAATTTTCTCCCTTTAGAAATCCATTGTTACCATCACAGAATGGATGATCGATAACACGCCTCAAACTATTTCATCTTCTGATACTTGTCGTCAATTTATCATGATCGAATGATTTAAATATATACACATCATGTAATGAGGGAATATTCTTCGATTCCTTCCTTCTATACCTTTTACCTTGGAACAAAATCCAAATCAACTTCTCTGATGGATGATCGATCTGGATTCTAGAATCATCTCGATGGATGGTATGGATTTCATGTCCACTTTACTTTATTCATAGTTCCACTATTGAAATCCTTCTGGCTACGACATTCTAAAATTGTCACTCCGACAGTATTTTTCCTCCCTCTCAGACTCCAAACAACTGAGTCTTCTTCACCATCAATCTACCATAAGATCTATAGTCACCAACCATTGATCTCTACTTTTGTGCACCACACCTTCATTATAGGAACCTACATGTGGATTACATGTGTCACATTCTCATTTGTTGATGACATTCATCCTGTCTTCATCAGCTACCACATGTCACTCTGGTATCCATAGATCTATTCATCTCCAAATATATCTCAACAATTGATTGGTGTTTCTCTATCGAAGTTGTTTCAGCTATTGAAATTTGATAACCCCACTTCGATAGTCAATGAGATGTCTCCACAAATCTGCTTCTAATCCCTTGAACTGAGACATTCTGAACTAATCTCCATCGTTGTTCGAGTCTCTTCTCTATTGGGAATTTTGACATTCTATTGCTTCGATAGCAAGTCACAATAACACATCGCCATGTGGATGCCTTATGACCATTGATCTCTTTACTTGAAGATTCACTTACAATAGTTGATCTTTTCTATGCTACGATCGATCTTGACCATTCATCATACCTCCCTTCATGGAGCACTTATTTAACCTAACACCGATATACTAACTATGAAATACTTTACCATCGTATCAAACTCAAATGAAATATTGGCTCCAATCGTTGATCTAGCTAGGTAAGATATAAATTCATTCGCCCACTCTTAACACGTAAACAAAAAGTGTCCACATAACAATTGACGGTCATGATCAAATGTTGATCTCGATCAGATGACTCTTATTTCTTTATGCCTTTATACAGAGGTTAATCCATGTTTCAACCTTCACATAAAATGAGACTCGATCTTTACTCATTCTGATTTCCATTGATCCAATCTACTAACCTAATTAGTCTATAATGACAATTCTGACATCGATCTCTTCAATGATTAATGGTCAATCTCAACCTGACCTGCAACAAGAACTATATTCTAATTCTAGAACCTGCATAGACATACTAAGAGGGATTTCTCAGTTTTCATAGATTAAAACCTCCATCGCTCAATCTAGAATGGATTTAAACACTCACACAATTGAGATAGAGATCTTCAATTGATCAACTCCATATAACACTCGAAAACGAGTGATTTCATTCAACAATCATACAATATTGTATAGAGTTTACAATAGGCCTCTCTCTCCTTTGATGTTCCTTTACACTTCGACACTCTTGGCCTGATTCCTCATTCGATTGGCCACATTTGTTGGCCTCTTATACAGTCATTTGGCCACACCTTATGCTCATAGGCTTAGAATTTTAATACACAATAATTATGAAACTACAATCTATTTCAGATCCTAAAAACTCTCATACAAATCCCTAGGATCCTATAGATTCACTAAATCCTAATTCTAGATCCACAATGCACTCAATAGAGATACAACCAACCCTAATATCTCTCGAAGTCCTCACAACTCTCGATAACCAACTTAATTACAATGCATTCCACAACTAGTACAAGTCTTCTATAATTCCTTCAAACATAGGAATTTTCGTCAATTACACAATTAAATTCAAATAAACCCAAGACCCCTTGGTGTAGTAAAAATTGATTTATTTTGGAGGAAGGATGCTCCTACATCAGACTACCAAGGAACAAAATTTTTTCATGATCTCCTGATCATGAATTCCATCTGTTGGAGTCCTCCTGGATCCCATACTTTATGTTGGTGCTTGCTTGTCGTGTTGTTGCCTTGTTGGTTTCTACAACTTTCCATTTTCCTTCTTGTTGTTGATTGTCTTCTTTTCTTCAGTATGCCTTCTCTGCGACATCTTCATGATCAACATCATCATTTATTCAAACTCCATGTCTAGTCTATCCTTTGGCTAGTACATACTATTAAAAACTTGTTGNCATCTCAAAGTATTTGACATATTCAAATATATAGAAAAATGAATTATATCTCTAGGATTCTTATTTTCAATTATGCAATCTCCATTATCGATGCTTGAATTGATCAACCATTCCTCAAGCATCTTCAGTTCTTCATCAAAGTCAGTGAGCATTATATCAGAGTGTTGTCTCTTGACCTCTTCCTTATTCTTTGTAACAACAAGTTCCTGTAACTGATCCTCCATATATGCATCACTTAATAAAAATTGATCTAGGTACTGATCATCTTCATGATACAATGTTGTCTACTCCTTCTCTTTGACATAATTTTGAATATGTCTTCCTTTTCTTTCTTTAGTACTTGCAAACACAAGCCAATGATAAATTGTAAGACTATGAGACTCTGAAGTCTATACTGATGTTCCTAGTATCATCTTTTGTACTCCAATGCAACATCAAGTCTCTCATCTATCTCTTTTGGAATCGTCTTCTTGTGTTGATCTGAACACCTTATCAGACTGTCATTAGCATATACATTTTCAACAATTTGATTTGCAAGTTGTGTGTAGCCATCTCCTTGTATACCTTCATGAGATAACATATCATCTCCCTTCATAACAAAATTCTGATTTTGTTCTATTTCTATGCTTTCAACAATCATATCTCCATCTTTAGCAGTCTTTATGAGAGTCCCAGATGATTTCCCAACCTCTTCCCTTACACAACTTGCAATCATACACAAATTATCTGATTTAAAAACATAATTCTTACTAGCCTCATTTTCTTCCTCTATCAGCACATCCTCATGTTGATATCAAATTCCCAAGTATTTCATGAGACTCTCAACAGGCATCCCTTCTCCATTATCCTCTCTAGGATAGCTCCTTCCTCTGGTTCACAAAAGTGAACTTCCTCCTCTGTCGGTGGCCTTTTCCTAAACTCAAAACCTCTAAGTTTATCTTTCTTCATCAAAGCACTCAATCAGTGCTTCAAAGTCCTGAAACTTCTCCTTGAATTTATTTCAAACAATTTCAATACATGCCACTTGACTCTCTTCCTTACATTCCAACCTTGTCTCTAGTTTTCCCCTATTTTCCTTTGTAGCAATTTTCCAATTTAACTGAGTTGTATCCTTAACTCAACCAATCATTTTTCAAATTCCTCTTGAGTCATCCTCTTTATGCATTTTTCCTTGGCATATTCCTTTCCTCTATTGTGGCTTCTTCTAGAATCTTCATAATGACCCTCAGTAGTCATTTTCACCTCTACCTTTGTTAACATCTCCTAGTCCACTGTGAGTTGCATCAATCCCCTCTCTATAGCAATTCTCCTCTACCTACCACGCAATACCTCACCAAGATTCATATTGAACTATGGACTTTTGGTATTATAGCTTCTCTACACTGGAACCCTCTAAGCACTTCTTTACTCTTCTCTGGCTCTGCACCTACTCACTTTCTTTTGAGAAATCCTCTTGTCCTCTCCACTAAATTCAAATATCCAACTAGAAGTAATTACAACATCTATTGTTGCAAGGTTTTTCCACAACTTATTCACTTGAGATATCTACTTTCCCTCTGTCACAACTCTACTAGTTGTTGGATGCTTCCATATCCTTCTCTACTACCTACAAATAAATATCTTCATAACAAGATTTAATTTTAACATACCAACCATTACCTGTAAGATATATCCATGGGATCTTATCCTCCATATTCAATACACTTTAATGGAAAACTACTTGCACAATGATTTTACAGTCTTCTCATGTTCTCCTCTGTACATTCTCTCTCTCAATCAAATCACATTCTCTGCCGCTATATTTTCAATGTCAAAATTACATATTTCTCCATCCAATACTAGAGAAAAATTATGCTATGATACCAAAACTGAACTTCGTTCATTTAAGGTATTGCATCCCCTGTGATCAATTACAAAGGAAAAATAAATTTCTCGCTTTGATACCAAAAAAGATGACCTCCCGACCTTAAACCCACAGTATGAAGAATTATTCAATTTAATTGTGTGTTAGTTCTGAAGTAAAACTACTCTTTAACCTTCGAGCGAGCACAAATTTCTTCTGAACATAGTTCTGCTACACTCTATTTTCACACCAGTCATTGGCACTCAAAAATCATAAGACCAAGTGCTAAATCTCTGGTTTTAAATTTATCATTAGACCCCTTGCTTCTACTCTTTTCATCATATGACCAAGCGTTGTGACCAAGTTCTCACATTCTCAAGGATAATCCTCTATATACCATTAAAAATTCTCTCCCTTTTGAAATCCACCATTGATCATCACAAAATGGATGATCCATAGCGTGCCTCAAACTATTTTAGATTTCGATCCTCACTATCGATTTATCATGATTGGATGATTTATATCTCTATACACCAATCAACACAATGAGGGAATATTCCTTGATTCCTTCATTCGATACCTTTTACCTTGGAACAAGATTCAAATCAACTAATTCGATGGATGATACATCTAGCTTCTAGATTCATCCCGATGGACGATCTGGATTTGATGTCCACTTACTTTTATTCAGATTTCTGCTATCAGTACAACATTCTAAAACTTTCACTCTGATAGTCTTTCACCTCCTGCTCAACTCTAAACATTTGCGGCTTCTTCAACGTCGATATACCATATCATTTGCAGTCACCAATCATTTTTCTCCACTTCTATGCGCCACACCTTCATCAAAGGAACCTACATGTGGATGCCACATGTCACATTCTGATTCGCTTGATCCATCTATCTTGTCTTCATCAGCTACCATGTTTCACTTTGGTAGTCGTAGATCTATTCATCTTTGAATAAATTTCATTCGTTGATTGGTGTTTCTCTAACGAAGTTGTTTCAACTATTGAACTCTGATAACCCCACTACGATAGTCAATGGGATGTCAACACGTGTCTTCTTCTGATCCCTCGATCTTATCTATTCCAAACCAATCACCACCGTTGGTCTGGTCGCTTCTCTGTTAGGCGTTTAGTGTTATATTTCTTTGATAACAAGTCACAATAACACATTGCCACATGGATTCCTTATGACCATTGATCTCTCTACTCTGAGATTTGCTCACAATCGTTGATCTCGTCCATGCTATGATTGATCTTGACCATTGATTGGACTTCCCTTCGTGAAGTACTTCTCTAACCTCACACTTGTATATACTAACTCTAAAATACTTTACCATTATATAAGAGTTGAACGAAAGACTAGTTCCAATCGTTGATCTGGCTAGGAGAGATCTAATCTTGATCGTCCACTCTTAATACATAAATAGAAGTTTTAGGCATAATAGTCGATGGTCACGATCGAATGTTGATCTTGATCACATGACTATTGTTCCTTCATTCCTTTGTACAAAGGTTAAGGCATGTGTCAATCTGCACACAGAATGAGACTCGATGTCTACTCATTATGACTTCCACTGATCCACTCTACGAACTCAATCGGTCCATAATCACAATTGGGATATCGATCTCTTCAATGATTGATGGTCAATCTCAACCCGACCTACAAAAAACACTTTGTTCTAATTCTGGAAACTGCACACAGATTAAAACCCACATCGCTCAATCTACGATAAATTTAAACACTCACACAATTCACACAGAGATCTTCAATTGATCAACTCCATAGAACACTCGAATAAGAGTGATTTCATTCATCAGTCATACAATACTATACAATGTACAATAATATATATGGTTTAGAATATGCCTCTCTCTCCTTTGATGGCCTTTTACACTCCCCCACTCTTGGCCTGATTCCTCATTCAATTGGCCACACTCCTTGAAATGTTCTACACATTTGACCACACATCATTCTCGTCAGCTTACAATTTTAATACACAACAATTATAAGAATACAATCTATTTGAAATCCTAAAAATTCTCAAAAACTAATTTAATTACAATGCATTCCACAACTAATACAAATCTTCTAGAGTTCCATCAAACATACAAATTTTCATCTATTACATAATTAAATTCACATAAACGATGTAAATTCACATAAACGAAAGACCACTTGGTCTAGTCAAACATGCTTGATTATGGAGACACAATTAGGCATCCATGACATAAATCTATAAATAATTTCCATCCAAAAAATGTTAAAAAAGTACTTAGTTAAATTATTTTCTTTACCATGGCATTGAAAGGAAATTGATGTAATTATTGGAATTGACCTCCCAGGAAAAATATCTGGAATATCCCATCGAAAAAGATGACATTATCATGACCCTCTAAGCAATTTTCACTTTTTAAATGTAATGTAATTGTCGACATTAACCTTTCTTTATAAAAAAAAATTTCATACATATATAAAATTTCTTTTCACGACTGTTTTTGGGGTTTTCTTAATCTGTAAAACTTCTTATATGAATAATAAATTTTCACTTTTTAAATGTAATGTAATTGTCGACATTAACCTTTCATTATAAAAAAATAATTCATACATATAATAAATTCCTTTTAACGATGGTTTTGTGGTTTTCTTAAACTGTAAAACTTCTTATATGAATAATAATTGATTTACTATTATTTAAATTCTAAACAATTAATTAGGTCAACCGTTGTAATCTACAGCTCGTGACAGACATAGGTCGTGACATGTGCACATAAGTTGGATGAAAATAATAATTATAATGGGGGGATGGCGGCACCAGAAATTTGTCCGAGTACATGGATGGAAACTTGAGATGCTTCCTCACATCTGGAGCGTCGGCAGCCATTTGTCATATCTTTCTGGCTATCAAGTGAGATGACTAAAAGTAGTCTTTGTAAAGGGATCTTATATATATATACAAGAAATCATTTTTCCAATTTAGGTATATACAAGTCGATTCCCATGGGAACAATCAACACTATAAAATGATTTCCACTGGGCCATGTTTATATACTATGAAATAATATGTATGGCAAGTGCGAACCATGAGTTTATTTGAGAATGCTCTATGCATAAGAGTCTGGAGAGTTACATAATATTGTAATTGTGTCATTGTTTATGGTGTCTTCTCAAACTGATGAAAGTGGGTATTATATATTGTTATCATTTGAATTGAATTGTGCTTTTTAGCGAGATTTAGGCAAGCATATTTGGAAACTATAACAAGTGAACAATGATTTGTTCGTGTACCGACTGGTACACCACAGTCAATCACGACCTGTGGACCTGTACACCACAATCAATTATAAGTTTTACAAATTTTTTGGCTACAAGTAAGATCCATTAATCATAAGCTCCTTCCTATGAGTTATGTAGACCATCTCTCTAGTTTTCACACGATTTATATGGAAAAGGGCTTGAACATCATGCAACCCTATATAAATGCTCTCGCTATCAAAATTCAAATCCTAAAGCTTTTGTTGAATTCTTTTCGCCAAGAGAGGCAGGGCAAGATGAGAGGAAATGTGTATCAGGCATTGGCTGCAAAATACTGGACATCAATCAATGCAAGCTGGTGCCAGAAGATATGGAAGGGGGACTGTCTCTTGAAGCTTAAACTCTTCGTTTGGCTTCTGATTGAAAATAAACTTCTGGTTTGGGAGAATCTGCAAGTCCGTGGCTGGGAGGGCCCAAATCGTTGCATATTGTGCAAACAGTACAGCGAATCAATTTCCCACACATTCTTGCAGTGTTCTTTCACCCGCTCGGTATGGCATCAAATATCTTTGGCGCTAAATCTTACCACGCCCTGGACAGGTTCTAGTGTGCCCCTCTATTTTCGCAATTGGATTGGTGATAACAAGAACCACTCTTTGCTTCCAGTCTACCTCTACTAGCATGTCTGGAAGGCCAGAAACACAGTGCTTTTTGCAGAGAGACTACCATCGATTCAAAGAGTGGTAAATATCATTCTTGTTGAGGCGGCCACTACAGGAAACAAAACCAAGGCCCTGCCTTCCCTCAGACACAAACTAGAAATTCCACTTAACAGAGCAGTTGCCTGGTTCGATGGCGTGGCACAACAAGGAGGCTCTCTTTGTGGGGCGGGAGGAAAAATCGTTTTAAACTCTCACACATGCATCCGTTGGACTCTAAATTGCGGACAAGGAACTAATATGAAGGAAGAACTTTTGGGAGCGTGGGCATCTCTCATTCTGGCATTTCGCCTGCACACCAATGAGCTTTTACTTCTTGGAGACTCCAAACTTATTATTGATTGGCTTAATGGTCAAGCTGATTTCCATGTGGCAGCCCTAGAGTGTTGGAAAGAAAGAACTCAAGAAGCCACACTCTCAATAAGGAAGCTCTCTTTTTCTCACATCTACAGAGAGGAAAACAGCGAGGCTGATACGCTATCTAAAAAATCTTTGTATATGCCTCTTGGCCAAATTCGTTTTTCAAAGTGGGAGGATGGCAATGAAGGACCGGCCATCATGATCAATCTTTGATTTCCGCCATTTTCTATTTTATTTTTTGCATCCTTTTTGATCTGGAAGCCAATCATAGTAGAGACAAGGAATAGGTAGTTTTGATAGAAAGGACTGAATTGATCCAAAAGAATAGTGTCTCCTTTTGTATTTGTCTTTCGTGAAGACTGTATGTGTATTTTTATATCCTTATGAATATAAAGTACATTTTTTCTCGTGGAAAAAAAAGATAGGAGGAAAAAATCTTACTCTAAACTAACTATTTGAGCTATTATTAATGAGTCACATATCATTAATATCTCTTTTAAAAACTTTAGACGTTTAGCTTTAGTTTTGAGAATCAGATAATTCTGTAGAGGGTTTTATCTTTCTTTTCCTTATTCATAGGATCTTAATTCTCCATACATACATATTTTTTAATTATTTTAAAGTAAATATTAATCATTCCAATTTAATTTATATGTTTTTTTTGGGAAGTCAAGGATTCAAATCTAAAATGGGTACAAGGAATGTATAACTTGTAGACTATATAAAAGTTAAATAGTTTTATGGAGAAAACCCCTTATGAAGATCTTATATACAAAAAGTCGTTTTCTTCTTCATGGAGGAAGCTCCTTATGAAAATCTTAGACACAGAAAGTAGTCGTCTTCTTCTTCTAACTATACCATTTTTATCCTTTATACATCAAATAAAAAATAATGCATTATCATTTTTACCTCCCATTTCATTTATAAAAGTAGAAAGTTTTCACATTATCAATATAGTAATAGGCCCACACAATTAAACTTTCTCTCCCACATCTTACTACATAATATAATTATTATTTCTTTATAATGACAAGTCTTTATAAGAGAAATGACAAAAAGAAATTACATTTTAATTTTCACAAAACCAAAAATATTACATAATTTTATTAAAAAATAATTATTAATTAATATGAGAAACTACATGATTAATAAATTTCTTAAATTTTATTTTTAACTAATTTCAAGATCTCTATGATTTAACATCTAAAATGTTCATCCCTTTATGTTGGTTAAACTATAGTATCTTTTTATAGATAAACAAAATACAAACCTATTGACACTACATTGTCATGTTATTCATCTCAAATAAATAAAATATAAACATATTGACATGGATTATGGTCTTGTTATTTGGCTATTGCTAACTAAAGTTATCTACATTGCATATATTATTATTTTATTTTAACAAATTGGTATGTTATTATGTTGTAAATTTTGTTTCGTTATTTTGAATTACACAATACACACTAAAATAATTGTGGTATGTTATAAATCATATTAGTAATTAAAATTTATAAATGTTTTTTTTTTATTTAAATATTATCTTTTAATTTTTGGATATTGATACTTTTATGTTTAATAAATTATTTAAAATATGTTTTTTATATTTAGTTTTTTTTTTAAATAGAAGATGTATTGTTTTTAGAAACTTAAGAGATTACATAGTGTCTTACCAAAAAATGGAAACGAGAGTCATCTCCAAGGTTTTCTCAAAAATTTCATGTTGTTTCTATGTCTAAAAATACAAAAATGACTAAGGATCCATTTAAATGTTCCTAAAATCTTATAAGCCTAAGTGTAAATAAAACATAGAAACAAAACCAAAGGAATCAACCACCTATTGTATCTGTATCATTCCCTCCAGAAGTGTGTTGGTGCCAGGTTGGAGCAATATTGTAAGGTTGGCTACATACCGAACATTGGTTGGAAGCAGACTTGCTTGAAAGTGTGTCATAGAGAAAGTACAACCGTCGATTTAGGCATTGATGTTGAAACAACAGGTCTTCCACATCCTAGTGTATGTCCATGATCAAAGTAAGATGATCCTTTGAAAAAAGAGGTCAAGGACAGTTAGGAGTCACAACTAGACTGCAAATGGTGCCTTGAAGGGGAGTCATCGGAGGTGCTTATTCAACTATGGGATATCCCCAATGTCCTTCTGGTGGAGTATTCCATCAATCTTGATTTGTAGTAGTGTATGTATCCTCATGATGGGAAAAGATCGAATGCATTGTCAACTAATGAGGTTGAGTAGGAAAGGCTTCCTGAATGGCACCATGACCCCAATTCTCCTCTATTGTGTTGATGTCAATATCCTATGTAGTTGCTGAATGAATTTCCTGAGAGGGGAGATCGCCTGAAGAAGTGATGGTGTCATGCCCTCATTCGAAAAAATAACTTTGGGAACGAAGTCCTCTACTAGAGAAGCCACACTCATGAGGCATGATGCCAATGCCCGGGGCATGGGAAAAAAATGTAGATAAAAAGATTGGAACATGGTCTGTTTGGATCTCGCCATAGGAGAAGCATATTGTGCATGAAAGGAGAGAAGGAGAAACACATCTGGAAGAGAAGGGAAGCAAAGGGATATATCCTCAATCTCATGCATTGAGTGTGCAATTACAACAGAGTGGGAATTTTCCTTTGGTGACATATTGAACAAGAGCTCCATTGAATTCACACGATGAAAACTACCATCACACCAGTCCACAATAAATTACCTCCTCGAGAAATGAATCCTGGAGGAAAGGCGACAGGATGGGGTGGAATTTAAATGCATGGAGGTACACATGGCACCCCATCTGGGTAGGGAGAATATTAAGCTACAAGAGCTAGGAATTGTTGGAGAATTGAATAAGTTGGTTGGGAAAGAGTGTCAAGGAGGAGATCATTTTCCATAAGAGCTACCCCTTCATTAGCTAGTTTTTCTGGCACCTTGTTGGTTGTTATTCGTACGTGAGAGGGGAGAAGGATAAGGCGTGGTTGAAGAAGGGATTTGAGGAGATCAATTGTACTGAGTAGGAACCAACTGGGAGAGAGTTTGGCAGGGTCAGATCCATGCAATATTTTGGTGGAAAAAGTGATGATAAGCAAAGAATCTCCCTCGATGATGAGTGTTTGAGACCCAAATGAGAAGTCACTTGGATGCCTTTTATCAAGCCCCATAGTTATAGAAAGTTATTGGTCTAAAATCCCATATGTCCTACCATTATGTGACTAATGACACCTTTACTATTTATAAATACAACACTGTAGCCTGCATGTTGTGGATTACCTTTAGAGGCTCAATCAAAATTCATCTTGTGGAATCCAAGAGGGCACACTTCCAAGTAGTTGAGCTTGTCATGGATATTGTCTTGGGGTGAAGATAATTATTAGAGATGGAGAAGTTAATACTTAAATTCCATTGTGAGTGTATGATGTGCTCATTGGGATTAAAAGTCAGATCTTCAGCCGACCAGTTCCTTGATCTCATTGTTTCTTCAACATTGTTGTGGATATTTGTCCAAAACAAGTCCATGGAGGAGGGTTTTGATTGAAAAAGTCTTAGATTTCGCTCCTTCCATATTTACAGACAACAAATCTGGGAACCAATTGCTAAATTATATTAAGGATGGGATTTGTGAAGGAATTATTTCGCCAGGCTTCTATCGTGTGAATGGCGTTGTCCCGTTTTTTTATTTTTCTTCCTCGTGATGGTTTCCACTTTGTTCCAAATTTCTAAACTAAAGGAGCATTGATTCATTAAGTTCTCCATCATTTCCTCTTGTTGTAAATAGAGAGGACATGCTTAAGGTCCATAAAAACCTTTTTTCCTTAAGTTATTGCAGGTGAGAATCTTGTTTTGAATAAGAATCCAGAGAAATATAGCGAACTTTGGCCAAAGATGTGATTTCCAGATAATGAACCATATCGAATATTTAGGCAGTAAGTGGAATTTGGTTGTTAGATAATATTCCTCTTTCATTTTGAAGGTACCTCCTCTAGAGTTCCCCCATATGAGAATATCCCGGCCTTCCCGCAAGCATATTTTCCTCAGAGAAGTTATTTCTTGTCAAGGGTTTAAGTTTCAAGCCTCGGGAATATTGAGATCACCGTGTGAGGTCTTCCATACTCTCTATTAGGAGTCTAGGGGTTGCTCTTTCTAGAAATTGGCTATCTTTACTATGTTTTTGTTTGGCAGAAGGGAGGATTTGTTGCAGGCCTTTTAAAAATTGAATTGGAGGGAGCTGTTGCCATGATTTAGACCAAAATTATGCCTCTTATCCACCTCTTATTTACCAGAAGGAATGCTCCTGTATGATGGGGAAATTTCTCCAAGATGAATTCCAAATATTAAACCCTTGGATTTGATCATCCATTCTTATTATTTGAGTTGCATCTATATTTTTGGCATATTTTTGTTTCCATGGCCTAGCCTATAATTCTAGATAAAATATGCAAAGCAAACACGGTGAGGCTATGCTCACTTCTGTATTATTCAATGAAGACGGATTACATCCTTATATAGGAAAATACTCGACTGAGCTGGTTACATGCAAACCAAAGACAACTAGACTCTTAACTAAGAACTAACTCTTAACACGCCTACAACTGACTCTCACAACTGAAGCTTATAATTGGTGCTTACAACTGGCACTTACAAATGGTGCTTTCTCCATTATTTCCAAGTCTCCCCTTTAATGGAGAATGGATTGACTTCTACACCTAACATCTCCCTAAATATTTCAAACTTAATCTTTCCAAGAGGCTTAGTGAAAATATCAACAACATTTTCACTAGTATTACAATACACAAGAGTTATTTCATTTGACTGCAACTTTTCTCGAACAAAATGTTACTGAGCTTCAACATGATTTGTCTTTGCATGAAAAATCAGATTCTTCGCAATATTGATTGAACTTTGATTATCACATATGATCATCATAGGTTCCTTTCGTTTTTCTCCAACATCTTGAAGAAGTCTTCTTAACCAAACAACTTCACAAGTTGATGCACACAAGGCTTTATATTCTTCTTCAGTGGAAGGCAAAGATACAGTAGGCTGGTTTTTACTGCTCCATGAAACAACCTCGGATCCAATGCTGAACGAATATCTAGTGGTTGATCTTCGATCATACAGATTGTCAGCCCAATTAGAATCTGAATAACCTATCAACTAAACATCAGATGCATCAGTATATTTAATACCATAATCAAGTGTACCTTTTAGATACCTGAGTACTGCCTTTGCTGCATTCCAATGGATTTCATGAGGTTTCTCCATGAACTGACTT